>JABGLY010000214.1:0-84885 GCA_013623525.1 Fusarium dimerum | reverse complement strand
TTCCCCCTTTTCTACCAGGAAAGTCAAAAAAGTAAAAAACAAACCAACAAAAAGGAACTAAACGTTCGGCCGGGAACATGGCATCTGTAGTGCCATGCATGGTCCGTTCCCGCAGCCACCATGTATGTCCATATGGCTTGTGCCTTGTCTGGACAGGATCTGGCATCTCCCACTTACCGAATTAAGACGTGTTTGCGTGCGCATTACTCACTGAACCAATCGCTAGCGCTGTGTGCCTGACCATTTATCTAGACCTAGTGCCCTTCTCCTTGACTTCCTCCACGCTCAGCTGATCTTGTTGGATCAATTTTCGCATCTGAAACTCAACGACTTGAACATACGCAATGCATCTCAAGTGGTGGCAGACAGCTGCCCTCGTCGGTCTCTTCACTTCGGTGGCAGCTCAGACGTACAGCGAGTGTAACCCTATGACGGATAGTAAGAAATCATACACAAGATTTCTGAACATTCAGCTGATCGGATAACAGCGTCGTGCAACCCTAACGATGGTCTTTCTTCCTCAACCTACTCTGTCGATTTCACGAATGGAAGTGACGACGACAACTGGAAGTCTGTCGGCTCGGGAGATGTCGAGTACACCTCCTCTGGTGCCGAGTTCACCATCAACAAGAAAGGCAACGCCCCAACCATTCAGACCAACTGTTACATCTTCTTTGGTCGCGTCGAGGTTCACCTGAAGGCCGCGCCAGGAACCGGAATCGTCTCATCTGCTGTCTTGCTCTCGGATGTCCTAGATGAAGTGTACGTAGAATCTACTCGGCGATCAAGTGCAGTGACCGCTAACATGTGCACATCAGTGACTGGGAATGGCTAGGAGGTAGCCCTGAACAAGTCCAGACCAACTACTACGGCAAAGGAAACAGCACGTCCGACACCCGAAGCGCGACATACTCCATCACTGACGGTCAGGCCAATTTTCACAACTACACCATTCACTGGACCAAGGAAACCTGCGTGTGGTACGTCAACGGCGAGGCGGTTCGAACCCTCAACTATGCCGATGCTCTTGGCGGAGAAAACTATCCCCAGACACCCATGCGCGTCAAGCTTGGTATCTGGGCTGGCGGCGACTCCGACAATGCTGAGGGAACGATTGAGTGGGCTGGAGGCGAGACGGATTACTCTGCTGCTCCATTCACAATGACGGTGCAAAGCGTCAAGATTGAAAACTTCAACCCCGCTGATACCTATACTTATTCGGGCCAGTCGGGTTCCTACGAGAGCATCAAGTTTGACGCGAGTGACGATGACAGCAGCTCCAGCGACAAGAGTTCGACTAAGGTTTCCACCACAATATCTGTGACCAAGGCTTCAACTAGTGCTTCCACCGATGCTTCCACCACCGGTATCTCCACCGGTACCTCCACTGATACCTCCACTGGTGCTTCAACAACCGAGACGTCAGGATCAAGCACCACCGAGGGATTCCAGAACAATAACGCTGCTGGATCTACATCGACCGAGACTGCTGCCACGCCCGATGCTGAGACTTCCAGCGCAGCACCTACTTCTGGAGCTGAGAACAGTGCGTGGAACAATGCTCCTGGCATTTGGCTGGCTCTGGGAGTTTTCAGCACCGCGTTGTCGTTTTTCCTTTGAGTCTGATGTAGACGAGGTGTTTGCCATCTTCGTCTGCTACTTTGAAGTACCATTAGAACAGTCCATAGAACAGTTATTAGAAGGATTAGAATAGTCATTAGAAATTCACCAGATTGATTGCCATTTTGTTGCCTACATCTTGACCTGACGGGAGTAGTCTCTCGTGGTCTCATCAAGTGGTGATCCACCAACGCATGTATAATATGATTAACAAGCAAATTGGACATGCGAGATTGACAGGTCAGGATTCAAGTCAGATGTATCTCCACCAGCCCTTGACATCCAGGAACATTTATCATTTATTACTGCCCTCTTGGGCTCATTAGCAGAGCCCTCGGCAAGTAAGGACCTTGTTGAATATCGATAAGAATGCATTTGGCCCCTCACGTACCCCAGCAAAACCATTCTGTCGGTCAAGATATCTTCATTAAAGTTCAAGTAATGTTACATCGGTTGGAGAATGCTGGATGAATATCAAACACCTCTCGTCGGTGAGCTGCCGAGTTGCCATTTCGGCAGCAACTCTCCGTAAATGAGAAGATCATCACAATTTTGATGCTCTTATCATGATTTTTCTTCATTAATTATGAAGCCACTGCCTTCTCAGACTGCAAAGAAAGAAGAAAAATAATTTGGCTCAAAGTAACTCACGAGACCTCTCACCGCATCTGGTATGCAAGGTTGAGGATTTCCACATGAGTCAGAATGTAGAATTATGGAGCACCAGTTTCGTTTGCCTGACTAGGGACCGTGGCCAAACGCCATCAAGCACAGCCAAACACCACCATCCTGCATCTTTCGCTTGTTTGATGCGAGATTTCGATAATATGCAAGATTAAACTGGGAGCCGCTTTACATCGTTCTCACAGTAAATAATTTCCACTCCGGTGTTGCGCGAGAAGTCTCGTCAAGCAACATATCATGTTCAGAGAAGATGAGGGGTAGAGACAGGGTCAAGAGGGAGGGGTATATCAACAGATCACACATCACAGGTCTCGCGAATGGGCACGTGAACGAGGCAAGAAAGACAGGGCCGGAACATAATGACCAGAAAGAATGCTTGTCATTATGGATTCATAATCAACCCCGCTGCACTCAAAAGCCAGGCTGTCCCTTGTTAAACCTGCTGAGATCAAGTCCAGGAAACGGGGCTTGCTAATACAAACAAGATCATACCCCATCCCCTCACTCTCCGGACAAGAGCGTATCATGTCAACCCAAACAACTGGGACCCCTTGACTGAGTAACTCAAGCTCGCCATCTGTCACACAGATCAGACGAGACACATGCCAACTGCTGAAGACTGCTCTTTTGCTTAATTGGTTTGATCCACCTGACGTCCGAACTTGTGTGAACTGACGTTTGCTCCAAAAGGCCGAGACAGACCGCTTTTTTAATCGAACCAATCGCTAACTGTTCATCATCGCCCCCACAAAACATGGTAAAATCTCCATTGGTCATCTTCACCTCTTGAATCCACCGACGAACAGCTGTACAACAAATCCATGCAGTGACGCTTTGCCCTTCCGCTTTCCCTCCTCCTTTTCTTTCCTTTTTCTCCCCTTCTCTTATCCAGTCCTTATTTCGAACCTTGTTCCTGTCCTTCCTACTCACTCAAGTCATGGAAGGTCTTGTTAATTTGTTTACTGACATTTCAAAGTCAATCTATCGCGATGAAAACCCTTCCGGGTGGCACCAGCAGGGATTTAGCACTCGAGAAGGCGGAGACACTAAGGAACCCCGAGACTCCAAAGACCCCAGAGAATTCAAGGACCCTAAGGACTTCAACGAGCCCAAGGACTTGAAGGAATCCAAGGACTTTAAGGAACCCAAAGACTTGAAAGTTTCCAAAGATTTCAGAGACTCCAAGGAGCCCAAAGATTTCAAGGACCCCAAGGATTTCAAGGACTTCAAAGACTCCAAGGAAAAAGAGCCTCGGGAGGCTAGGGAGTCTAAGGAGTCTAGGGAACCCAGATTAAAGGAATCTAGGGAGTTCAGGGAGCCCAACTCGAAGGAATCCAAGGACTCTAAGGAGTTTCGGGAATCCAAAGAGTTCAGGGAACAATTCAGGGAACCCAAAGAGTTCAGGGAGCCCAAGGAGCCCAAGGAGCCCAAGGAGTCTAGAGAGTCTAGGGAGTCTCGGGAGCCCAGCTCGAAGGAATCCAGGGAATTCAGGGAGTCCAGGGAATCGCGAAAGTCTCGGGACGGCACGAGGAGAACCAGAGATGCGAGTCGAAGTGCAAGACGAGACGCTTATCGAGAGGACATGGACGCTTGTCCCCCACCATACCAAGAGATTGCAGACGCCGTTGTACAACCGCCACCGGCTGAACCCGACGAATTCACCGCTTCCACACCGACACACGTTTCCGGAATCACACCCACAGAAAGATGCGTCGACGAATTCATATCCGCCCCCGTTGACTGGGTAATACATCCCTCGGCACCTCATTTTGTCATCTGTGGCCGATGCTACGTCGATCGCATATACACAACACAGCAATGGAGGCGTGAATTCGTCAAGTACACACCCCGCACTGGTGTGATGCTTCGTTGCCACTTCGGCGCCATTCCGCATATGCAGAAGCGTTGGAGCAAGGTACACACTGCAGACGAGTTTCTCAATTTCTTGAAAATCATGCAGAGGAAGAAGGTGGCAAAGGATTGTCCCGGTGCTATTCACCCCCGCGCGAACGTTACGTGGTTCACGGCGTTGTCGATTCCAGGAATGAGAATATGTCAGGAGTGTCGTCGTCGATTATTCGGGGGAACGACATTTTCAAAAGAATTCACCCCCACACATACATCGGATCTGTCAATCTGCCACGGCGCCTTGACCTACACGAATCGCATGGTTGACGAGCTCCTCGAGGATGACGACTGGGACCATTTCGCTGAAGGGATGCGCATCCGTATCCAAGCGTCCAGTTGCCCCGACCAGAGGAGAAGTGGTGATGATGGAGATGCGGGATGGTGGTACAAGTTCACAAAGCATGGAGCTTCCAACGACTCGTACATTTGCGAGGCCTGTTTTCTCGACCACGCCTACAAAACCGACAATGAGAACCATTTCTCAATAGAGGACAAGTTGAGCAAGAGACCGTTGTGTATGGCAAGCCTCAGGGAGAACCAGATGCCCAGTACTGCAGATGTCGAGTACAGTCGTGCCGAGGTTAAACGTCTCTTGTACGGAACGGATAGGCGGTGCTATGTCCAAGGTACTGTGGGCATCAAGTGGTATACCAGTCTCAACGATCCCCACGGATATGGCGTTTGCAACGGGTGCTACCAGTCAAAAATCAAACCACTTGGAGGAGACGAGTACTACATGCCCAAGAAGAATGTTGGAAAACTGACGTCGTTCGTGTGCTGGATGAACTCGTACCATCCTTTCTTCAGGTGTCACCAAGGGTTACTGCACGAGGCTGTCATCACTGGGGACCTAACCCATCTCGAGACGGCAGTCAGGAAGTTCTCCAGATTACCTGGTTGCCAACAGGGCAGCATGGGACAAGGCAAGAATAAGCGATGGTGGGGGTGGAAAAACCTGCGCATCTGCGCGGCTTGTATGAAGGGAGGAAATCTGGCAGAGTTATCTGCGTCAAAGAGGTTCGAGCTATACGGTGAAAAGGATCCGTATCACCGAACATGCGGCTTGTATTCGACACAGTTGCGGGATCTATTGTTAAATGGGGAAATTGATAAACTTCTGCAGCTTGCGGAAAGGAGGGAGGATCTATTAGCTTAGTGTAAACAGGCACACGGAGTTTCAGGGTTGGGATGGGATGTTTGGACTTGGAATTTCAGCGATTAGAAATATGTTAGATTGTGACAACTTTAGATCTTTGAGATGTTTCCTGTGAGTAGCCACTTGGTCAACTGAACTTGTATGTAGATTGTCTACAACTTGTGTGAGTCTCAGCAATGTGAGACTTGTATTGCTTATGATTCTGGGGCCCCAGACTTCTCCACACGTATTGGCGGAAAGAGATGCGAGCGAGAAGGCCACTCGGCCGAGATAAAGACGAAGGTGTGGTTTGGGTATATTGATGTTGCAGTCCTGTCTCACAATGTCGATGCAAATAACACAAGGTAACAACATGAGCAAGGACTTTACTGACGAGGAAGATAGATGATAGCCTTTAGATCCTGTCTTGTTTGCCCCATTTACGTTCCCATACACCAACGTCTTAGCTCTTGTACATATAAGAAAATCACAAGCCGCGGTAACGGAGAATCGGGCTCTCGTCGTATACACTCCAAGACGAGAGCGGGAAAACCACGATGACCCTTGGAAGCTATCGAATGCCACGGCATGTAAGTCTAGAAGAAGAATGCGTCGTAATCCCTGATAATCTCAGCCAACTCTGGTGTACGAAACACTGAAAAGTCATCGGTGGAATAATCCATCTTTTCTGGATCGAAAAAGTCGAGGTTGATCGGAGCTCCGACCGTAGCTTGTCTGGTCACATTCTCAGATGTTGTGCCAGAAGGCAGAGAGCCTCCAAGAATATTGCTATGCGATAACCGAGCAGAGAGGTCATCGGAGGACCCTACGTAGGGATAAGATCCTGGGTAAGATGCGCTGGGTGTGTTTGAGGTTCCTATTATAGCTGGCTGGGTAGTCATGCTCGCTGTAGTTACTGGCTGTGTTGGTTGTGACTGAGGAACCATGCCTGATCCCGCACTGAATGGGTCATCTGAAACATTCGAGGTTTGTCTCTGATGATTATTCGAAATAGCCATGGGCTCGCTGGGTTTTGGGATAATACCAGCTGTTTCACCACTGTGTTGTAATCCAATATCCGATACTGATGCATCTGGGCCTTCAGTAGATACCTTGGAAGGACCTGAGCTCCGAGAATTGTTTTCAAATAGGATTTTATGAACGTTATGAAGTCTCTCGCTAAGCTTTCTCGAAATAGGCGACCTTGTAGAAAGCTGGCCGATGAATTCCATGGCCATCAGAACATCTCTTAGACAAGACGAATACTGTGCCATTTTCTGAGAGCAGAGAATCAGGAGAAGTGAGGATAATGCCGACTCGAGGAAGTGGTTGAATGTCTTGTGCTGAGCGTAGTAAATGTCCGTTTCACGAGCCATACCTAGTAGCACGTGGATGGTATCTCGGCTCACATCCACCATGCTCTGAGCTGTCGAACAATCAAGGGAGTCGTTTCCTAGCCTAGTGGCAAACATGCGAAAGATGATTATCCTCATCTGATTCGCTCGTAGGTAAAGGAGTAGCCGCAGCCTATATTCGCCGCGCACCTCCTTCAACGAGTCGAATTTATCCGGGGTTCCTCGAAAACGCAAACTCGGTGGTAGATTTTGTTGCCATTTAAGCACACGGAATTCCAGAAAGTCACGCGTTGATGAGGATGCTGTGGCGGAGACAGAGTGGTCAAGGAGTGATTTTCGGACTTCAGCAGCAATATCGCAATATGATATCATCTGGTTCAAGTATGCTGATGAGAGGCTTTCATCCTGATTCAATGTTATTAGCAAGAATTATTGAGTCGAGGGCGTGCATAGCTTACTTGGAGTTTTGGTTTACGAGTTAGGTCCGAATCTGATATAGCAAACGGTAGGGATGTACCAAAACTCCACCGTCTATCGAGTGTGTAGATTGTCCAGAATAATTTATCGTCTATGTTAGGATCTTGTCCGTTGCTTGCTTGACAATCAAGCTCTTGCAGCAATCGAAGAACTGTCCCTGTGGTTCTCCACGCAAGTACTTCACGGTCGACGAGAAAAGAATACATGGCCTTCAACATAGGTCAGCATGCCAGCTACACATTACCTAATATTCGAGGATGATTCTGAGGGCGAGAAGATTGTCGCTTACAGTGAGAATCATCAAAACCAAATCACTTCGTTGTATACTCCCAACATGGACTCTGACCAACGCAGCCGCGTACACTTCTTGTACAACAGGATCTGCGATATCCATCGAGCTAGCGTCTCTCGTGCTCGAGAGGATTGCAAGAATAACGAGAGCCATATCTGCCGCTTGTGCGTGACTTGGTTGACTTGATGGCAAATTTGTACGTATTGCCGAGTCGATTTCACTCCCTAGTTTCTGCAAGTCGATGAGCGGATATTGCAGACCAACCTCCTCGTCAAAAAGTTGTAATATAGCGACCCATGTTTCTGTGGCGAATGCTGCCAGGGCACCACCACGAGAGCCGGCATCTCGGTGCTGTATGGCTCTTTGTATTTGCTCAAATCCCACCAAGTTGGTCGCGGCATCAGGCGGCTGCTTGTCCGTTTGATCCGGACTTGTGGCACCAGGGACTTTCTCAAGGGAACGAGGATAATAACCAATATTGGCGACTTTCGGTGGTAATGAACCAGGCGCTGAGCCTTCGCTTGAAATGTCGCTGATGGCACCTGCGGTATGTGACACGGACTTCGTTGAGCTGGCGCCCGTTCTGATCCTCAGAGTTAGCCAATTGATGTATGGCAATCTTTGCAGGCATCTGAAGCCCTCATTCCAACTTACGACCCACGGCGCGAACGGAAACGCGTCGTTCTTGGATAAGAACATGGGATCTTGTGCTCGCGACACCGTTCACAGGGCTTACCACCGCTACATTTACTCTTACGTTGCCGACATTTATCGCTGGACATGAATCATTAGTTACGATACACTGGTTTACCAGAGGGACAAAGGCCCGACAGAACACGAAATGGTGAAAGGCTAACGTACCAGGCCACAGTTGTGTATGGAAACCGTCGACCGCGTTGTTTAGAAGGTTCTTCCTGTGGAGCGAGCGTGTCGGGCGACATGAGAATCGTGGCGGAGACGAGAATAAGGGGTCAGGAGTGATGTGTAGTCAAAAGAGGAGGTGCCTAGCTACAAAGCGGTGAGCGTATGAAATGACAATATTCGCGCTGTGATCTCATTATCGAACTCTGTGTAAACGCAAGGCGGAAAAAAAAAAGATGTGCATGTATGATTCCTTAATAAGGAGAATACGGCTCTGGCAGGGCGAGTGGTTTGTGCGGGGTAAGACTTGGGGGATCCTGGCTGGACTACCTACCTTGAATGCTTAGAGGGGTATAGAGAAGGAGAAGGAGAAGGATGCTAATATCGGTAAGGTGAGAGGATTAAATCTGGGGGAGGAGGGGCCTTGTTGCTGTGAGAGTCACATCTAGAGTAAGGGTATCCTTTAGATTGCATACGTTGGGGGCAATCACGGGTATTGCAATGGCAAGCCCAATTTCATTCAGCAGAGGTTTTACTTGCGAGAGAAGTTCTTTTCAGTGAGTTGCTAGTAGTTGGTTTAGATCACAATGAGTAGTGCAGAAATGATGTCCTCCGTGCAACCCTCATGACGACATGACAGGTCACGCAACGCACTACTCCTTGATGACTTTCTTCTGTCCTTTGACATGAGAATATTAACGGCTAGTTATCCACTACCCACTGAAAGTGAAGGGGTGGAGCCGTGAAAATCAAAGCAAACACATATATCATATTCCCCTTGATATCCTGGTCCTACCAACAACAATCTTGTACATCATTACTATTTGCCTCACCCAGCTATGAATCAATCCTTTGGAGGCACAAAGTTCCTCTTCAAAGATACCCAACTATGCTCATTATATAACTCCTGGACCTTCTGACACTTGGTACGTGACCATTCGGTTACGCCAAGCATCAGCGAGCTCTCAAACATGAAAGCCATGCTGTTCGTTCCAACTTTTTGTGGGCTGAGCTCAGCATTGGAAGCTTTAACAAAGGTTTGAACATCCGGCCCATGAGCACCCATGACGTTGTGGAGAGACGCTCCTCCCGGCTGGAACCCGCCTTTACCACCAGCTTTCGCATCGTAGTCACCGCTGACCAGGCCCATAAACTCAGACATGGTATTACGGTGATACGGAGTTGGGCGGAAAGTATTCTCTGCAACGAGCCAGCGGGGAGGAAAGATGACGAAGTCGGCTATAGCAGTACCTTTGACAGGGCTGGTTGCTGTGAGGACAGTGAAAATGCTGGGATCCGGATGGTCATAGCTAATGCTGCCGATGGTGTTGAACCTACCAAGATCATACTTGTAAGGGTAGTAGGTACCGTGCCATGCAACAACGTCAAAAGGGCTATGATCTTGGGGAGCGTCAAACAGCCGACCATTGAACTTTGCTGTGATGGTCCAATCACTTTCGTCGTCTTCATAATCCGCCACCGGGATCTGAAAATCTCTTGCATTGGCTAGACAATTAGATCCAATGGGACCAAGCTCGGGGAGTTGGAAATGGCCCTGGAACAGCTCAAGGATGTAGCCGCGGACCGGCTCGTTGACAAGATCGACACGGAATCGAATACCACGAGGAACTACCGCGATCTCGTTCGGACGAACCAGCAGTTTTCCGAGTTCAGTACGTATATCAAGTGCTCCATTCTGAGCGACGATCAAAAAGTCACCATCAGCAGAGTAGAATGCCTGGTTGGCCATCATGTCGCGGTCTGCACTAAATACATAGATAGCAAGGCCGGACTTGACTGTTGGATCACCGGCACCGGCGACTAGACGAAGACCAGATACAAAGTCGGTATTTTCTAAAATATCAAACGGGTCCCAGCGAAGTTGGTTGGGAATCTGGATGTATTCCTGCTTTCCTGCTCCAGAGTGACCCGAAAGCTGACGAGTTTTGGACTCCCGGAACGGTTGATGAGCAGCTGCGGGGATGATCCGGTAGAGCCATGACTGGAGATTCTCATGTCGAGGGGCAGTAAAAGCAGTCCCAGAGAACTTCTCTGCATAGAGCCCGTATGGTGGCTTTTGTGGTGAATTGGCGCCTACAGGGAGAGCACCCTTGACAGCTTCTGTTCTGTACGGTGTTAGTTGTACAGCGATATGGTACGGATCAGAGTACTGACTCGTGGTAGGAAGCAAATCCATTCAGATATCTGTATTTCTCCGGAATCTCAAAATCAGAGGTTGGCATTGTGTATGATAGTGATTAAGAATTCTAAGGATACTGGGAAGATCATGCATGAAACATCGAGTAAGAACCGAATGTCCCTACATTATATTAAAAAGATGTGAGCATTTAATACGCGTCACTGCAGTTGCTGCACAATACAACCTTCCCCTCACGATACTTGATCAGTCGGATTCCCGGACAACCATCATCACTACCCGTTTATCCAAGGTTACAATTGTAACCGTTGAAAGGAGGTGGACGAGGTTGAGAGGGCGGAATCGGAATCGGAATCGGAGAGTTACGATCGCCAATCAACCACTCTGTCTCCCCCCTGGATGCCAACCCAACCCTGTCTATGTTCGTATCTACCCCGCACTCAACGTAACTTATGCCCTTTCCAGAGTTCAAGTACCGATTTTGCTTCGGCTAGTGTGTATCATCGCCTGCATGGGGGCCAGAACCAACCTGGAAGGTCTCAATTCAACTCGGGTTACTCGGCTACAACTCTGGACGGCAGAACATCTTTAGCCAAAGGACCATGTTTAGATTGAAGTATTTCTAATCTCCATCCCCCCATACGTTGGCCCTCAAACTCTCATTTCATTCTTCTCTATCCTTGGAGTGACAAGTCTCGCTCGCCCAACATGTCTCAACAAGTCCTCTACGCCGCTGGCATCATCATTATCCTCCTGGTTGTCAAATATCTCAACAGCACAGACATCCCCAAAATCAAGAACCTCCCCGAGATACCAGGCGTTCCCATTTTTGGCAATCTCATCCAACTTGGTACAGATCATGCCCGTGTAGCACAGAAGTGGGCACGCAAGTATGGCCCTGTCTTCCAGACGCGTCTAGGAAACAAGGTACGTGAGATGAGACTGGCTTCCAACCTGTGACACTACTAACTATTGACAGCGCGTCATCTTTGTGAACTCGTACGAATCTGTCAAGTATTTCTGGATCACACACCAATCTTCACTTATCTCGCGCCCCATGTTCCACACCTTTCACTCCGTGGTCTCTTCTTCTCAAGGCTTCACAATCGGTACCTCGCCATGGGACACTTCCTGCAAGAACAGACGCAAGGCTGCAGGCACTGCTCTTAACCGCCCCGCTGTTCAGTCTTACATGCCCATTCTTGATCTCGAGTCAACTGCAAGCATCAAGGAGCTCATGGAGGACAGCAAGAACGGTTCTGTCGACATTGACCCCAACCCTTACTTTGCCCGCTTTGCTCTCAACACGTCTCTCACGCTCAATTATGGCTTCCGTATTTCAGGAAATATTAACAGTGAACTACTCCATGAGATCACCTACGTGGAGCGTGAGATTTCAAACTTTCGATCTACAAGCAACAACTGGCAAGACTATGTGCCTCTTCTCCGGCTCTGGGGAAAGCAAAACTCGTCTGCTCAGGAGTTCCGGGCCCGCCGTGACAAGTACCTGACCGATTTGCTCAACGACCTCAAGGTGCGCATTGCCAATGGCACTGATAAGCCCTGCATTACTGGAAACATTCTCAAGGATCCTGAAGCTAAGCTAAATGAGGGTATGTAATAGAGAGATGTTGTGTGATGACAAGACTAACATATCATAGCTGAGATTAAATCCATTTGCCTGACTATGGTTTCTGCTGGTCTGGACACTGTCCCAGTTAATCTGGTTATGGGACTGGCATCCTTGTCAACTACTGAGGGGCAGGCTATACAAGAAAAGGCACTCAAGGCGATTGAAGAGGTCTACCCTAATGGTGACGCCTGGGAGAAGTGCCTCGTAGAGGAAAAGGTTCCTTACGTGACTGCACTTGTCAAGGAGACTCTGCGCTACTGGACTGTCATCCCTATCTGCCTTCCCCGTACCAACATTAGGGATATCCCGTACCAAGATACTGTCATTCCCGCTGGTACCACGTTTTTCATGGTGAGTCATGTCAACAACCCCTAATTCCACAATCATCGCTAATACAAGCCTGAAGAACGCATACGCCGCCGATTTTGACGAGGCCCGCTTCAAGCAACCAGACCAATTCATCGTGGAGCGATTCCTGGACGACAAGGAAGGCGGAACACCACACTATGCCTACGGTGCCGGCTCTCGCATGTGCGCTGGCTCTCACCTTGCCAACCGTGAGCTCTACACTGCATACATCCGCCTCATCACAGCTTTCAAGATTGTTCAGGGAAGAAACCCTGCTGATGCCCCCATCATCGATCCCATTGAGTGTTCAATCAACCCTACCTCTTTGACGACAGACCCCAAACCTTTCAAGATTGGTCTGCAGACGAGAGATGAAGGAAAGTTGAGACAGTGGATCGCAGAGTCAGAGGAGAGAACAAAGGATCTATAGTTATTGGGGAAACACGGTAAATAGAACAGTTTGAGAACTACTTTCCGATGTGCCTTCTCGTGAATTTGAAAGCGCAGATAAATGGTCATGTACATCCCCGATAAACCAGTCCTACTTCATTTGCACGGGGTCATCGCAGGTCTTCTTCGTGTCCCCCTCAGCAGTTGATCCCATCGTAGCCTTGTCAGTTTCGTTTTCTGTCATTGTAGAGAGAATGCTAGGCAAAACGTCTGCCCGTTGAAAACCGGCCGAGCTTGATACTGGGCTCCATGGATCCTGTTTCGCAGACCCCTTGAGCCACTGTTCCATTTGATAGCTCGTGGTGTTGTGCGTGTCTGTTTCTATTTACTGTGGTTAACATGGATAGCATCTTGGATGGAGCCAAGGAGATGACTGACTGTTGGAAGCTTGGCCTTCCATTTTTTCTGCTCACTTGTTGGAAATAGTAGAGTCCGATGCTGGATGATTGAGGAGTATCAAAGTAGACTGTCTGGATGATAGTAGAAGAAATGAACGGGAGAACTCAAGGTCTTAAATAGTAGAGCTTCATGAACTCGTACGGGAGAACAACTAGAAGTCGTAATATCGACGCCCAAATCAATGCTGTTTCCGCCTCCGCTGTTGAAAAGCAAGACACCGATTGTGACATCAGTAACGGCATTTTTCTTTATTGGTTAATTCCTGGCCGAAATATCTTTGCCTTGTATAACCCGCTGGAACTTATCGTGGGCACATTTTCTGACTGGGTAGCCAAGAACGTTGCACCACCACATCGGATGGTTGTGTATCTAGGAGCAAAGAATCAACCAGTAAAAGAAAGTGCCCTTGCTAACAAATCATTATGCTAAATCTATCTCGGCGTCACACCAGATATCAAGGCACAATGGCACAAACGTAGCCCAGAGAATTGTCCAATCAAACCTCCAAGTGAATGACATATTGAGTGAGTAGCAACCTTCTCAATCTAGAATCAACAAGTCTGGGGCCGGCTGATGTACGCAATAGACAAAGGAGTACTGCGCGTTTCTGACCAACAGATCCGACGTCTGAGCAGGGTATATAACAGATCATTGCATTAGACCATCCGTCGTCCAATAGCAAAAAGTGCCCTCTGCATCCCTGTTTGAATTTACATGAGCAGAATATATCGACGAATCATAAAAAATGCCTTTATGTTGTCTCGCAGTCACAGCCACAAACTGAGTGTTGGGCTGAAAGTGACCCCTCCCACTGCAGGTTGCTTGTTGGTCTTAGTAATACTTATGTAGCTCTGGCAGCCTGACTTTCCGTTCCTCTCTCTCTTCTTTCTCCCCTTCTTTGCTTCCGTAGCTGTGCAAGCTGAACAGTTTGTATGTTTGAACATTTGCGGCTAACAACGACATTTGAACCGACACACTAAAGTCTCCTGTTAGGAAGTCATATCAGGTATATCCATTCGCTCCGTCATCTTACCTTCGTTAGTCGCCCTAACAAACCTGGCAGCCGTGTCCTAACACCCCTCAATTCCTCATCACGATCATTATCAACCCTTCGCCATTTGATCTTGTACTTGAGGCGCCGGGAGATCCGGCGCTCTCAACATCCAGGATCGTCATCATGGTCATCACCTAGAGCATTGTTGGTGCGACAATCCCGACCTCTGCTGGTACCTCTATGCTGTCCCTTTCATCACAGACTTTTCGAATTCCCAGTCCACGACCTCCGAACCGTGCGAAGTTTCGAGCGATGTATCGTCGAGCTTAGCCAAAGGCGACGTCCTTTCTGGGAATTCGAAAGGTTCCGAATCCCCTCATTGCCTGTTATCGCCTCAGTCTGCTATTAGTTCACCTATATCATCATCTTCCACCTTCTTGAGCCTGTCCCCTCCTCCATACTCTACTTCAACAACCCCCGAGAGCATCAGCAATCCCATCACTCCATGCTCGGGGACAGTTGCACCCAGGCAGTATCGTTGTGACCAGTGCTTTGTGATATTCAACCGCATTGACACACTTGCGTAAGAATTCTTCCAATGCCATTCTTGAGCTCATACTGACCTGGTTTGTTTGCCACAGCGACCATTACAAGGAATCACATAGCCTAGCCTCTACTGGATCCTTGGCGGAATTTCATTGCGGCAAACACCGGTCGATCAAACGGAGAGTTGACTTCATACGACACTTGCGAGGCCCAGCACATTTTGACGAGAAGTTCCGATGTTGCTGTGGAAGAGAGTTTCCTCGACTTGACGGTTTTCGACCACATATTATATCACAACAATGCCAAGGCTCTGGCTCCTTCAAGTGTTTTTGCGGTCACTCGGTCGAAAATCATGGAGATGCGACAGGCCTCTTACTTACCCATATTCAACAATGTCTAAACCCACGCCCGGTTGGACGACCGCCTAAGAAATGATGAATGACCAGCAAACCTATAGCAATTAGCAGCAAAGGAAAGAACAATCTTTGAGAAGCGAATTAGAGAAAACTGTACTGTGTTCGGTTTGCGTCTCGACTTAGATCAACCGTCCTGGACATGTTTTTATCTAAACAGATTCGGGGTAATGAGAGGCAACATAGGAAGGTTCCAGCAGTGGTCGGATTGTTGTTCCTACTTGTGATTTGCCAGATGATCAACTTCAGTCTATCCGGTTCTCGATGCTTCGCCTGCCAGCGGGTAGCCATTTCTCGCGACTGAGAAGATGGATTTGAGGTCGTGAAGACCCAGGCAAGTTGCTCGCGGATAACTGAAACGACAAGTGTCTCAGGAACCAGAGATGTTGGGAGAAAGCGAAAGACGAAAGCTTTTTATAGCTTGTGGTCGTTCCGGGCCATTTTCTTTTGCCCATCACGATTTGTGCAGAGGATGGATCGATATGTTGCAATTTCTGTGAAGTGGTGTTTGCATTACTATGGCAAGTGTAGTATTAACACCTGTCTGTTGTGACTGGGCTAGCAAGCCGACAAGAACGGCCAGTGAAATAGAGTGTTAAGTGGATGAGGCACCAAAGACACACCCAAGCAAGCATTCTACACCAAGCTGTGTGGTATGTTTCTGGATCCTGATGTCTCATCCACTTAGCAGTCTACTTGCTAGCCCAACCACAACAGCCGGGTGTTACTCACACCAGGGAGGGAGCACTTCCCGAAACCATACAAACAAAAACCCTGGAGTCTATAGTAATACTACTGGCGTGTCAGTACACAACAGTTTTGCTTAGTCCGACGTGTTGTGTTTCCAGCTATCCAGGGCATCCTCCATCGCCTCGATCTCGTTCAACATATCCTCATAGGGACCACTTCCAGGAACCACACCATGAATCCAGTTTCGATAATTTTTCAGTCTTGTGCTCAATCGCTTCCTCTCAGTCTTGAATGCCTGTATCCACTCAACTTTCTCATTCTCACGACGTGTAGAGAACAGTTTAGGTTGCTGCAATTGTATTTGTCGCTGTCTCTCCATGATGAGACTTGGTATTGCGTCCAATCCAGATTCGAGAATTTTGTATCGAAGTCGGAAATCTTTCAGTTTTTCGCCTTCTTGTTTTGACTGCCTTATGCGTCCGGAATAACGCGTAGCCTGATCTCGAAGAAAACAGGCATGCCAGTCATCGAGGATTGGCCGATAGCTGTTGAGTTGTCGACGTAAATACACAATCTCTCGTTCTTTGACATCGATGTAGTCAGTCAAAGCGTCCTCACTACGAGGAACTACTTCTCTATCTTTGGCTGTTAAATAGTCTTGAATCGCAAGTTTTGCCTCAGTTTCGAGCTCGCGTCGGAATTTCTTTTTGCTATTGATGGAATATAGTACGGCGAATAACCCCAGATCATGTTTATCAAAGTCAGGCGGAAAAAGTTGCTCATTTTGCCGCATTGTTTGTGACGAATGGTCAGAGGGTTCGCAAGCGTCTTCTGAAATGATGTTCAACTGTGTTTTCTGTTGCCGGTTCCTCTCCCGGCGAGATTTCTGTCTCAATCTATCGGACTCTTGTTGCTGTGTAGACTTTCTCCTATTCCTCATGAACCTTTCGATATTATGGACTGCATCTTGTCCTTCTCGTCCTTGTCGTTGTTGAACCTCGTCTGCTTGATGAGGTAAAGATTTTGGAAGGGCAAGGTCACCCGTCTTATATACGATAACATGGAGACCGTGAGTGAAGGTGCGGAGAGTCATTCTTGCAGACAAGCGCCGAATTGCACGGGTTCTATGCTTTTTGACCTTTGCTGGTAGATGATCAAGTTGGAAAGCACGCGCTTCATAGTTGACAGTCATGTCCAAACCGACGTTGTCCAAAGCTTTGACAGGGTAGACATCAGCATGGTTTTCAGAGACAGGCTTCTCCTCAATGGAGAACTTGGCCCCCAAAACAGTCCCAACGGGAATAATTGTGGTTGGTTTATGCTGGCAATGTTCCAGCAGGACCTCATCTTTTCTGCACGGATCAGAGGCGTGCTGGTCCTGGAGTTGAGTATTCTCATCGACAGAGTGGCTCATTATCGCTAGAGTATATGTCGAATGGTTAAAGGAAATTACGAAGCAATGATTACCATCTTGACAGAGATACGCGGTGCAGTGGACCAATGTGAGCAGATTGTGCTGCCTCGCTGCCTCGCTGCCTCATCTCCTTTTCTCGTCAGCATGCATGAGGCGATCCAGGGCACTTTTTCTCATCCTATCATTTCGCCAACCCCGCACTTCCTTCTGCGATTTCCTCAACTTCTGCCATGTTTCTAATTGGATAATCTCAAGTGTCGACAACAAATGAGAGGGTGAGTATACCCTTCCAACTTCTACATGGTAAGGTGCTCGGAAAGCATGTGGTACAACAATCTCGAAGCTGGGTCCAGCTTCACAAGCCAGTTCGAGGTGTGTTAGTAACAGATAAGTCTTGTCCTTTTGTTGATGAGTTGCTAAATAACATGAATTGGTGGCTCATTGTGCTTATCCTGATCACACAACAGTTTGTTAAGCCTCTCCGTCTTGACCATGGTGAGTGTTAAGCTCGAAGTGCGCGGATGCCTTCACACCCAAATATATGTTTCAAGGTAGTGTCTAGATAGAAGTCGAAATGTTCGGTTTGATCTACTACATTAAAGTACTCAACTGCCTTGTCCACGACGCCATTCCTGATTACTCAACCATCTGAACTGTTCAGATAGTACTAATATCCAACAGTCACTAGCTAGAATTATGATTGAGTGTGACTATTACGCTGTGTCTAACTGGTCCTGCCCTGACAAGTACTACTCAGAGCAACTACCAAATGGAAAAGGTGGTCTATCTATCCTAGAAGAACAAACATCCACTCTCCCATCCGTTGTAGTAACATTAACTGTCGGCAGAACAGCCATGTCGACCCAGGATTGCGAAGTGTTGCTGACGTGAAAAACATGGTTCACGCGCCCACCTGGAAATGGGCCATGAGAAGTAATCGCCGAAGTAGTTTCCTGGTTGCTGTGCATGATGTTATACTTCGCTGGACGTTCTATGTTATTACCCGGAGGCGCAGTCTTGTGCAGCCATGGTCTGTCAGAAGCTGTCATGAAAAAGCGCCTGCTGGGCAACGTGGAACTTTTGTACGGACACCCGGGAAACCATTGCGTTGATGAGCCCAAAAGTTGCTCAAGGAAGTCACACTACCCTTTCAGCAATTCTCAAAGCATCGAGTTCAACGGTGTCGAATAAGAAGCAAGAAACTGAGCTCAACGACTGTATGTTGACATGTACTACTATTACCAGTGCATACCAGAGTGCGCTATCGGAGCTGACCTGTCCGAAAACAGATTCAAAAAGGTCCCCGAGATACAACAATCCGGATCGTCGGCCCTTTCATGATAATGCTGTGTTTTTTCAGTCAACGAGTCTAAAACCGTCCTGATCCCAGGGTTAAGCGACTTCCGGCGCTTATGCATCGCCATCTCGTAACGCACCGAACCAGAATCTGTCTTTCGATGTATGTAAGTAGCAAAATGAGGTGTTGGGATGGGACTTCGGCCCTCTCCCCGCTTCACGGCCCGTACCTTAGCTGCAGAACTCATGCGGCGTAGCTACGTCTTATACCCCGAAGATACCGAGGGCATGAGGTTTTGACGCATGAAGCCCCGTTAGACCAGCTGAAGGATCAACTTGCAGAAATAACATGGATCTTACCTTAGGTCGTGAGACCGGATATTCTAGACGCCTAAGTCCAAACTCATCTGAGTGATGTTCGTATTGAACAATGGGCCTCCGTCAATCATGCAGTTGTCTGAGCATACCGGCATCAATAATTGGTATTGATTACGAGTAAGCAACAAGACTTTGAAGAACTTTGAGACGGTAAACACTTCACGGTAAGTATAAATATTCCATGTGGTCTCCTCGATTTATATCAACAACCACAACAATCACAATCACATTCACAATCACATTCACAATTCCAGCAACACAACCTTCAAGAAAACCGGGCCACCAGCATCAATATGAAGTTCTCCATCATTGTCACCACTCTTCTCGGCGCTGCCCTTGCCGTCCCCGCCCCCGAGGCTTTCGAAGTCGACCTCAGCGAACTCGTCACTCGTGACACTGACATGAAGCTTGATGCTCGTGCCAGCTGCGGTTCGCTTTACAGCTGTGTCGGTGGTCGCTGCACCCGCATTGTCTGCCAGAGTGCTGGTAAGTTGGACTCTAATCGTAGCACAAGCAGATACTGATCCAGCTGTAGGGGGTGCTGGCACTTCTTGTGTTACCTACAAGGGTGGCAATTGCTAAGCAATTGATGAGACTTGAGGAATGATTGGCTCCGGACGAGGCGGGTGGCTATTGGATGGCTCAGTTAGGTACAGGAGCAGCAAAGATATCCGAGTCAGATGCATAACGGTTCCTGGTTATGTAACAAGGCTACGGGCCTGATCTAACAACGAGTTGAATCGATCTTATAACTGTTGAGAGTTGCTGCGTGTACTAAGAGTGTTGATCTTTGCTATGCCTTGAAACCATAACGAGTGATGTACGAAGGATGGAGAAGCATGGAACAACGAGACCTGGGCTTCATATATCCGTTCAAAAGAGAGAAGTGACTAAAGACGTTGTGAGAAACTATTTGTAATGCTTATATCTGTATTTCCCTCGTTAAGCACCAACTCGTCTCTGGATCTATGGACTCTGTATGTATGAATGGGCCCATGCGAATAGTAACACTGCTAGTTGCGATACAAACTTGCTGTACCCGACACGGAGTTACACACGGACAAGAGAAATCGGGGAAACCTGATGTAATGTATCGACCGGAAGTGCGTAAAAGATCCTAACCTCCCTCACATGATAAATCATGTGGATTTGATGGGGATATAGGCAGACTCGACCTTGGCGAACAAGCTTAATTAGTCCGCACCAGATTTCCTTCGACGTCAGGAAGCCGAGAACGTAAAGTACTGTGCTCGAGTGATTAGATTTCCAAGTTGCAACCTGCAGCCCATCTGCAGCTTTGAAATTTCATCGCGCCTCAGCCTCAGCGCCCAAGACACTGCCAACCTCTAGACGCAGCCAACTTGCCAATGACAAGGCTCAGGTACAGCAAAAGTAATGCACCTGTTGTGCAGTGGTAGTACGAGCTGAACAGCGATTTAGAAAAACCCGAAGCGCTTGGTAATGTGCGGCTGAATGACACCTGGGGCACATTCGCTTGCATCTAGTCAAAGTTTTCTGTCTTCATGCTTTTTTCCAACAGTACATCTTTATTCTCTGTACACTCTGTCATATCATTCATCTTTCATCTGTCTGATCCCACTCGATATGTTACTTGCATCTCCAACAGATCAACAACTGGCAAAGCAGCTACAGGATGAAGTACGACCAGGATCCGAGCAAGAGCTAGCTTACTGACGATAGCCGTCTTGAACAGGCGAAAGCAGCCCTATCAACACTTTTGATCAACCGTTTCAAAACTACCCTTCGAATCCAAGGATTACCTACCTACCCTCACGTTTTGACCGCATGGCAAAGATGAACCCCCAAAAGTTCTGCTCAAAAAGTCAATCTGGCTGATGCTAGCTCATTGCTCGATTCACTTCCTTCCCACTTTCTTATTTATTGCACTTGCAACCGGATTTGACAAGGATGCTCATGAAAACTACGTACCACGGCGATGTCATGGAAGCAACCTCTTGGTTTGATTACCTGATAACTGCGGCTCTTCTCACACCCGCATTCATTGCTTTCACACACTGTGGTATTCTGCTATACTAACGTCGCCTGGTGTCATAACATCTGAAGTTCTTCGGGGTTTTCGGATAGCATACGAAGAGCAGACAGGGTTTGGAAGATAGGAACTGCTAAGCTGGTTACCACTCAGCTGAACAAATTGCCATCGTGCAGAGCGAGAAATACCTCGGCCATCATGATTCTTGGGAGCATGACCGGCAAGGTGATACGCTAAGTTGAATCAGGATAACCGGCTAAGCCATCTCACCCAGTCATTTTGCGACCAACCCCTCTCGTTAGTGTTCTTGATAACAAGGAGTTAAAGTGCAAAGATCTCCTTGAAATAAGCAAACTCAAGGTGTTAAACAATCGAAACTTGTATAGCATTCAATATTGGATACAGGAAACACACATCATGACTACTGGATCTTTTGAACAAGTGCCTCAGACCATGATGGCCTGGAGAAAGCATCGTGGATCCCCAGAGCCGGTATGTGTTGCTCACTCTCTGGCCTCACTCTACACTATATTTACATGTAGACCAGGTTTTTGAGGAAGTCCCAGTGCCATCCATCTCCCCTACTGGGGTTTTGTGCAAGATACTAGCGAGCGGAGGTACGTGAACCAAAAGACTAATATTCCAGTCATGACTAACCTGAAAGTAGTATGTAGAAGCGATCATTCATTACTCACCATCGAAAAGCAGGCTTCTTGGTTCCAGGAAAAGTTCACTCTTGTGAGTTCAGAATAGACTTTCCACCATTGTGGCCTGCTAACATAACACATTAAGGGCCATGAAGGCTGTGGACAAATCGTTCGACTAGGTTCAGCCCTCGGAGGAAGCAGTTTTAAAATTGTACGTCTTCAGATTTTCATGTCGATCAGGAACTGACAAGACAGGGTGACATCGTGGCGTTACATGCTGTTCCCGGCTGTGGGAAAGACGACTGTTCTGAGTGTTCTCGCGATCTAAGTCAAATTTGTGAAGATGGTCACCATTCCGGTGTTGGACAAGATGGCTTCTACGCTCCATACGCAGCAATAGACGTGCGAGGCCTTGTAAAGGTGCCGGAAGGTATGCTTGACACATTCCATCTTGTGCTAACAAGGATAACATTTAATGCCTACCAGGCGTCACGCCAGCTGAGGCAGCTGTCGCTACAGATGCCGTCAACACTGCATACCACGCCATCACAAGAAGAGCTGAGGTCAAAAGCACCGAGACAGTCTTTCTTTTCGGCCTTGGTGGGCTCGGCTTCAACGCTCTCCAAGTTCTCCTCCACATTGGACCTAGGATCATCGTCTCTGATATCAAACAAGAGTGCCTGGATGAAGCTCGAAGGATCGGAATTCCAGATAATGATATAGTTCCGGTAGGGAAATCGCCTCCAGAATTCATCCGCGAGGCTGGGCTGGAGAAAAGTATTGATACTGTTTTGGACTTTGTGGGAACACATCAAACATTTGAAGATGCTCAGCATATCGGTACGTGATCAAGCACAAATTTATAACATGGAATTACCGCCCTAACATCAATATTTGAATAGTTCGACGGGGTGGAAAGGTCGTCTGTGTTGGAAGCCTCAACACAGAAAATACACTCCATATGAAGATCGGCACCAGGAAGAGACTATCTTTCATCTTTTCCTACGGTGGACAGGTCAAAGATCTTGAGGAGGTGCTTGATTTGATCTCGCAGGGAATTATGAAGCCTATGGTTGAGACTAGGAAGTTGAAGGACTTTCCCGAAGTGCTCAAGGCATTGTGTAATGGAGAGGTCAAGGGAAGGATTGCGTTAACACACGACTAGTACCATTTAGTGAAGAACTTGACAGATGCAATAAACTATAGTCTATTCGATGTGTATATCTACCCATTAACGCTGGCACTTGGCGTCATTCCGATGCCAACTGCAGCTGTTGTTCCAGCATCAACAGGCAAAATTGCTCCTGTTATCCACCTAGCATGGTTTCCCGCGAGAAATACAACAGCACACGCCGCATCCCAACCAGTTCCCTCAGTGCCTAGCAAACTTCGAGCTTTTCTCGCAGCTCTGGCCTCTTCTGTCATGCCTTTTGCGTACATCATAGGTGTATACAACATCTGTTGTCCGTTAATAAGTGTTGTTCGTATCCGGAATGTGTACTTACTCCTGGACAAACGCAGTTGACCCGTATTCCATCTTTGGCATGATGCGCTGCCATAGCCCTTGTCATGTTGACAATAGCACCCTTCGACGTGGGATAAAGAAGATGAGGCGTTCCGCCTTTGAGTCCGGCAACACTGCCCATGTTGATGATTGAGCCCTTTGACTCACCAGTGTTCTTGGCCATGGCAGGGATAGCATGCTTGGCCATGAGAACCATGCTGGAGATGTTGATATCGAGACCAGCTGACCAGTCATCCATGTCAACGTCAATCGCTGTGCCACGAGCACCTGCTATACCGACATTGTTGACAAGAATATCCAACCTGCCAAACTTTTCAAGGGCCAATTCCACAGCTCTCTCGCAGTCCTTTGACGTTGTGACGCTGCCCTGCATCGGCACAGCCAAACCTGCAATACCTCTTGAATTGGCCATTTCAGCTGTTTTGGTTGCCCACTCAAGATTCAAGTCGAGACATATGACATTGCAACCTTCATCAGCAAGCATGATGGAGATGGCGCGGCCGTTACCGATACCATCTCCAAAGCAGCCCGCGCCAGTGACGATGGCGACTTTGCCGTTGAGTAGGCGGGATGGTGGTTCTGAGGGGATTTCCGACATGATTGTAGAATGCTCTTTCGTATTAGTTAATCAATGACTCTCGAATTGAGAGAGGTAATATCATGGTCTGCGTTCGTCATTCTTTTGCTCGCATCATTGGTTATGAACCCTTTGTGCTCATTCATGACTTGAATGGTTAACCCAATTAGGCAACGCCGGTCGGTAACACTGTCTGTCTAATCCGAGGGATAATTGGAAGGCCGAGGATGGCAATGTATCATGTATCAAGGATCCCGAGGTCCCGTCGAGTTTCGAGATTTACAATGCGAAGACAATAATTTCGATTTCATTTTTATTCATCCTCAAAAAGTAGACATCACTTCCGTCCCTCCTGTCTTTCAGCATGTGTGACTTTTCTGAGTATGGAGAACCCTCGCAAGAATGGCTCGCAGTCGAAGCCACTCTCCCTGACCCTCCTGTATTCAACAGTCTCGAGGAAAGAAAAGCTAGCGTCAACAAAGGCCGTGAACATATTTCCGCTGCCGCCATGGAGTCACTTTCGTCGGCTATTAGCATGAAGGATCATCAAATCATCGTGAGAGATGGCTCTCGCATTGAGGCTCGAAGTTACAGACCAGTCGCTGCGGGCGAATCTTCACGCTTGCCTACCTATATACATCTACATGGTGGAGGATATTTATTTGGTACACTCTCCTCTGAAGATGCTATATGTTCGCGTATCGCATTAGGTGCAATGGTTTCGGTGGTCAACATCAATTATCGTCACACCCCAGAAGTCAGCTACCCTACGCCTTTGGAAGACGTCGAGGATGCATTCCACTGGGTGCATGAGAACATTGATGTTCTTTCTGGAGATGCCGACAAGACTATCATTGGGGGTATATCCGCTGGAGCCCATTTCACTGCTAGCTTGGTGTTGAAACAAAATATGTCGGCAGATGGCTTATCAAGGCCTCGAATTGCTGGTCAAGTCCTCATGATTCCTTGTGTAGTCCATATTGACTGTTATGAGAAACATTTGGAGCAGATGAAAGATCCATCGGTATCGTCACTGGTACAGAATAAACATGCACCTATACTTCCGATCAAAACGGCGAGATTTTTCACGGATTTATTTCATAAAAAGACCCCTGCTGCAACAGACCTTCGAGCCAATCCTGGCAACGCATCCCTCGAACAAGTTAAAGGAATGCCACCTACGATTCTAGGCGTGGCAGGATATGACCCATTACGAGATGAGGGCTTATTATATGGGAAGAAGCTGGTCGAGGCAGGGTGAGTAGGCTCAGATACTTTCGTGGCCAAGGCTGATGATCATCTTCAAAGTGTCGCTACGGATATCAATGTGTTCAAGGGGCTGCCGCATGGATTTCGTAGGTTTGGTAAGAGTTTGAGTGAATCTGAAAGATGGGATAAGGTAATGGAGGATGGCATCCGTTGGGCTCTATCGAATCCTAAGCCGTCGAAAGAGTTCATCATCAAGTCTTAATGTGAAGGAGGAGGACGCTTACAAGAATATGGCAGCAGTTCTGAGCTTGGATATTCAGGTTGAGCCAAGGAAGCAAAGGTACCATGTCAATCTTTTTCAGTCACATATTTTTCTAATTTCGACTTTCCAAATGAGAAGATGTAGTACAACTGCACGCAAATGCATGCGTCTCCAACATCAGCTCCCTAGCTCATATCTGAGGGGATGAGGAGATACTGAAAGCAGCCCCGTTGATAGTTTGAGAGTAGTAGTTCTGAGATGATAGGATTCACAACAAAGTGCTTATTACAATGAGAAGTAAGAATGTATAAGTACATACTCATCTATCCCTGTCTCATAACAAAGTCCGAATATCCTCTCGCCTTGACCTCGTCGCACCTCTTCCTATACCCCGGAGCAGGTCCATTATATCTAGTCATTGACCTTTTCTGCTTGTGAGCCAAGTTTTTGTTCACACCCGTCATCCATGAGTCCACCTCATTTGCCAACAATCCCTTTCCACATTCGTGCACATGTGCCGTCCATTCATCCATGCCCTTTTCTGTGGCTTCGACGTAGGTGATGTTATTGTCGCGGGCGTGACGCATGTAGTCTGCGACCCAGTCGACGGCATACTCAATTGATCTAATTTATGTTAGCAGAGGCGATAAAATAGTGCAAGGGTGGACGTACCGAGGAATATTGCCAAACATCTGGTGAGGACCCATGATCATAAACATGTTGGGAAAGTCTTGGACAGTCAGGCCGAGATAGGTTCTGATACCTTCACTCCAAACGTCCTTCAGCTTGGTCGCATTACGCCCTTCAATATCCACAGCGTTGAAAGAACCAGTCACGGCATCAAAACCGGTGGCATAAATAAGAATGTCTAGCTCGTAGAACTCATTATTGGTTTGGACTCCAGTTTCTGTAATACTTGTGATGGGATCCTCCCTGATATCAATAAGCTTAACGTTGGGCTGGTTGAACACTTCAAAGTAGCCGCTCTCTAGAGGCACTCGTCTCGTACCGAAACCGTGATTCTTTGGAATCAGCTTCTCTGCGACTTCAGGATCGTTCACACGAGCTCTGATCTTGTCGGCGTGGAACTTGCTGTACAAGTCGTTCGCCTTGCGATCCGTGTAGATGTCGGATGATATACCAAGGACCTTGGCAAACCCAGGCAAAGCATAGAGCTTCTCCCAATGTTCCTGCCGCTCTTCCTCTGTCATATCAAACACGCTCCTATTGTCGGTAACGTGGATAAAACAGTTGCTTGATAGGGAACACTGTCGAAAAATTTCAGGATATCTCTTTCGAATTTCGTCCATCTCTGCAGGGCTGATTTTCTCATTACGAAGAGGAGCCGTCCAGTTGGGCGTTCTTTGAAAGACGGTAAGATGACCAAACTTGTCCGAGATGGCTTGAATGGTCTGAATAGCAGTGGCTCCAGTGCCAATAATGCCAACCCGCTTTCCGTTGAGGCTAGATGAATCTTCAGGCCATCTCGCAGTATGCCAGGATTGTCCCTTGAATGACTTGACTCCAGGAATGTTTGGTAGAGTCGGCGAGTTCAGAATACCCATTGCTGTAATCAGATAGCGACTCGTATATGTGTGACCTTCTTCATCTTGCAAAAGCCACGAAGAGCTCTGTTCCTGAAATTTTGCTGACTTGACGCGTGTATTGAATTGCATATCCCTTTTGAGATCAAACTTATCGGTCAGATACTGGATGTAGCGAAGTGTTTCTGGCTGAGGAGCGAAGTGCTCCGTCCAGTTCCACTCATCGAGGACTTCTTGTGAAAATGAGAAAATGTATGAATAGCTCTCAGAGTCAAATCGAGCTCCGGGGTAGCGGTTCCTTGGACAGGTTAGTTTGCCATTGCTTGACGCGCCGGGATAGCCATGCATACCAGAACCAAGTGCCGCCTTCTCCAGACCCGGCCTCAATTACGCGAACTGACAGGCCAAGCTCGCGCATGCGATAAACACTGAGAATACCACTCAATCCAGCTCCAACGATGAGGACATCGTAGTCCAGATCATGGCCGCGCAAAGACGCATTGCCATTGGTACTAACTGCTGATGGCATGTTGGGTATCGAATTAGGGAGACAGTTTGTTGTGACTGAAGGATGCAATTGTTGAAAGAGGTTGGATCAGAGATAAAACCTTGGAAGGTCAGTTCAATGTGCTTGAGATTTTTTAGACAAAAGCCACCACAATGGCGGATCATTTAACATAAGTCAACATATGATAGAGACCCCCTCCCCCTCCATAGATGCTGGTGTGACACCTCTCCCCCGCATACCCGGGTACAGGATAGCCTCGAACCGGTGAATATTAGCTTGTTTCTTTGTTTGCTCAGTTGGACTTCGCTTAACTATAATAGGATAACCGCCCCTCATTCAAGCCTGCATCCTTTTCCTTTTCTCGGCTTGCACCAAGGAGCAATACCGAAGGGAGTGGATTGTGCTTGTGCTATTCCTACTTTGACAGATAAAGATCAATTAGTGATCAAGCCAAGATTTGGGATGCCGAAAATCGGAACATGGACTGCATTGAGCCAAGTCAACGGATGAAAGATGGCAAACACTCTTATGAGAGAAAGCCGTATCGGGATGAATTGGATCTGAGGGTGGTGATTGAACAATTGAACACAGGATAATTACTCTATATCCAAACTCCACGCCAAACACGTCTAGTACAATCCCTCGGCTTTCCAGTAATTCTCAAGGTCTCGAAGAAACGCCCATTTCAATCCAGCCCCTAATCCCCTCTTCTTCCAGTCATTCAACTTCTCTGGGAAATGCGGCACACCATCCCTCACCGTTGAATCATGAGCTACTATGACAAATATGTCTTCGTTACAGTCCAATTCCTGAAGATGCTTCGTTGTCTTTCTTGCAAGTGGGATATCTAATCCGAACGTCAAGTCAAACAGACTCTGGTCTACCGATCGTCCTCGCGACTTTTGCAGTTGCTCAAACGCCTCTCCAGGACAGAGGGCTGTGTCCTCTCCAGGATGGCACGGATGGGGAAGAATACGGTCAGGAACAGGTAGGTACTCGGAAGGACGGAAGATACCCGCGTAATGGCAGACATCTCCCCCTAAGAGAACGAAGGTGTCTGGGTTTCGGGTCGTCCTGGCGAGACCGCAGAGATGGCCCACAGCATGACCGGGACTATCCAAGAGGAAGAATGAACCATCACCAAAGTAGTCGAATGCCGGGAACTGGCCGATTCTGACTACATTGGGGCCCTCAAAGGTAATCTCCCGGAGATTCCGACCCCTACGCCATGTGAGTCCAGACTGTTCTCTAAAGGTTTAACAAGACTTACTCATAATCGCTCTCCTGGATGGGGGAATTTGGATTCGTTGGAGCACCTGGAAGCATAGCATTCTTAAAACCAGGGCCGACGATCAAATCAGTCTGGCTTGGAAATGTCGAAGGGTCTCCGATATGGTCCCAATGCCAGTGGCTATACATGCTAAGTATTGTGTATGAATAGCAGATGGATCAATGGCTTATACGTACCTCCATATAACCGCCTCAATCTCTTTCAACGAGACCCCATGCTCCTGTAGTATACTAGCAACATCCCCCGCCATTTTAATGTCATAATTCGTTGTCGGGATATACTCCGCTATAGTAGGCGCGTAGTTCTGAGGATCTTTACGTATACCCAGATCAAAGACAAGCTTCCTCCCTGACTGGTGTTCAAGCAGGAAGGAGAACGAAGGACTGTCTTTGAATGTATCAAGTCCCGGAACAGGCGGTTCCATGAACCTGCTAATGATGGCTGGGCCAAAATTCACGGGGTTGATAAGTCTCACTGATGAAATTGCCTCACCAGGAGGAATGGAAATAGGTGGCTGCTGCTTTGACATGGTAACGTAATTGGTGAACAGTCGAATTGAACTTCTTTCTTCAGAAATATATCGATAGTCTCTGGCAATGATCAATCAAGGCTGGTAGCGTTCATACACCTTATCAAGTTTGATTCTACCCCGGCAGCCAAGGACCAACCTTTGACTCTCTGACCTTGTAAGAGCTGAACCCCCTCACCTTCAATCCCCCTCCCTTGTGACATGGCTTGGGAACGTAGGCTACCGGCTACCTATTCGGTAATCTTTATCGGGAATAGTCACAAATATCAACCCTCCTCCTTTTCGAGCCCAACCTTACCAACGAGACCACCATGTTTGCCAAGTTTATACTGCAACATCACAAATACAACTTACCCCAGATTTTACCCCAGACAGCCATCCTCCCCCACGGGGTATTCTCGTGAAGCATAAGTAAAGATCAAGATCCTCCCTCATCTCGTCTTGTTTCACCGATCTATCACCCCAATTGCAGTTTGTTAAAAACGAAAAAAAGCAACAAGCAGTAAGAAAATGTCCGACTCGGAAAAACAAACTTCTCCTAGACATGAGGAAAAGGTTGAGGGCGCTTCTTTGAAGGCCACTCAAACCGTTGACACCGTGCACAAGGATGAAGCCCTACGCGTCTTTCAGGCCTACGAGGGTGAAGAAACGTGGACGGATGAGGAAGAGAACAAGTTACGTCGAAAGATTGACTGGAGGCTTATGCCTGTGCTTTGCGCGACGTATGGTCTTCAATATTATGACAAGGCAATGTTGGGACAAGCCGTAAGTGACTGATTCCGTACGGAACCCAATAACATGTTCAGCACTGACATTGCGTGCAGGCCATCTTTGGTCTTAGAGAGGATCTTGGTCTCCTCGTCACCAACCGATATGCCTTTTCCGCCGCTATCTTCTACCTCGGATTCATCGTCGGAGCGTACCCTGCCATGATGCTCGCTCAGCGATATCCTATCGAACGCGTTGCTTCTGCTATTGTCACCGTCTGGGGCATTTGCCTCATCCTTACGCCCGCGTGCAAGGATTACAAGACACTCTATGTTCAGCGATTCTTTCTTGGATTGCTGGAGAGTGGTATTAGTCCCATGTTTATGCTCATCGTGGGAAGTTTCTACAAGAAGAACGAGCAAGCGCTGCGTATGGGGTAAGTGCATTATTCACAATCGAAGCACAATAGAATACTGACAATTCTTGTAGTATCTGGTATAGTTGCACTGGCTACGTCTCCATCGTGTCTCCCCTTATCAACTACGGACTCGGTCTCATCAACGGAGGCGTCTCCTCGTGGCGATATATGTACTACTTTGCCGGCGGCCTCACCATTCTCTGGGGTATCCTTCTTGTCCTTGTCCTACCTCCTGACCCCATCCGGGCCAAGGGTTTTGACGAGAGACAGCGATATATCATGGTAGCCCGACTGAGGACCAACAACTCGGGTGTCCGCAACACTCATCTCAAGGTCGCTCAAATCTGGGAGCTTCTGCTCGACACCAAGTTCTGGATCATCTTCGCCATTGCTTTCTTGTCCATGATTGCCAATGGACCCATCTCAACATTTATCCCCATCATCATCAACGGCTTCGGTTTCAGCACTCTAAACTCTCTTCTTCTCATGATGCCATGTGGTGCTTACGCAGGCACCCTTCAGCTTCTCTTCTGCTACCTTGCATACCGGTACAAGAATGTTAGAGCCTACCTGGTTTTCATCGCTCAGATGGGCACGACACTTTCCGCTCTGATGCTCTGGCTTGTGCCGCAACATGCCAAAGGAGCTCTGTTGTTCGCAGTCTACATTCTTCCGTCGGTTGGTGGTGGTTATGCTGTGTTGATGGGTTTGCAAGTCGCCAACACGGCTGGTTATACGAAGCGTTCTGTTGCTTCTTCTGGTCTGTACATCGGGTACTGCTTGGGTAAGTTGAGGCGGAAGTTTTGGACGTGAAATCATGCTAACTTTGGTGCAGGTAACTTTGTTGGCCCTTTGATCTTCAAGAAGGAAGATGCCCCACGATATGTTCCTGGATTCATCGCCGTGGTCATCACTGCTCTGGCTGCTGGTCTTTTGGCTTTGATCTACCGACTTGTGTGCATGAGAACCAACCGCAATCGTGACAAGGCCGGTGTCATGGAGGGATTTGATCATGCCTATGAGGATGATCTTACCGATAAGAAGGTGAGTCACCAGCCTACATTATCTTTACGCTATTTTTGCCAGAAACATGCTGATCAAGCAGAACATGCAATTCCGTTATATTCTCTAGACATGACTTTGTCTTTTTTCACAGAGTTCATGATATGCGAAGAACTAGTGCGTGGAAGTTTGTACCTAGCGTAGTCTTGTAGCTTTAATTCGTATCTGCTCGCAGATGTACCACTCGCTTCTATAATTAATCAGAGGACTATGGATCCCACGTACCGATCAGGTCATGCGAGGAATGAATTTTGATACCAAGAATGGTGCTATATAACCTTACTTCAAAATATCGTTCACCATCGTGCCCGGTTGGGTATATATGTACAGACCTTGTCCCAGCGGCATGGTCGGGAATCTGGTAGATTACTTACCCGATTCATCTAGTTCTTCATTTGGAATAGCGACTCCATTGGCACGAATTCTTGTAGGATCACAGTGGATAATTACCCCAGGTTGCCCAGCTGATCAGCTTTGCGCTAAGAAAGCAACAAAGGGGCAACTTGATGACCCCCGCTCCGGTAAAGGACATCCATCTACTGCCGAGCTGCCGGCTATCTCCTGATTTCACCCTGCTCCTTGCTCCACGATTTTACTCCATCTCCCTCCCCAATCTCATTCCCACGATCCGGCAATGGCGAACAATGCCGGGACATGGCTTCACTTTGCGGCTCATCAGCCCAAACGCAAACGTGCTGAATTAGTCTGCCTATTCTGCCACTCAAAGAAGATCAAGTGTGACTTGCAGGTTAGTCGTTGCTCTTGTCTGGCATGGGGTGTTCGGCTCAACTGACTTGGGATATAGAGCCGGCATAACGGAGGCAAGTCACGATGTTCGAACTGTGAGTCCCAAGACCAGGATTGTCATGTAAGACCATCCAAACGGGGAAAGCAACGCCAGAAGGTGCCGGATGCTGGTGAATTGGATGCTCAATTTCTATCCACAATAAGCATTGGTAAGTCGTATTCCCTTTTATCGTTGTGTTATTGACGTGTTGCTGACGTGTCTCTAGAAAACCATCATGAGAAGACGGACCCGCCTGACCAAGTGATGGTTACTCCCGGCACTGAAGCCAGAAATGACATTCCAGAAAGTATAGATCAGACTGTCTCCCAATTTCCGGTAGACTTCGCCATCCTACCGAATGACATCCGCTCAGCGCCTAGTCATGAGAACCAGACACTGTCAGGAACAAGCCCAGCTGAAGGTGCGGGAAGAAGTTACGCTGGTGATGTTGATACAGGATTTCTTCAAGTCTATGGCCCCGAGAATCAACTTGTCGCCGAGCAGCAAGAGTTGGTCGAGAGATTTGGCGCCAGCAACGCCCTATCAGACCCTCAACAGCAAGAACTACAGCAATGTTTCTCAGAGACATATTTCGAACATTGCTACGCTTGGTGTCCTGTTCTTGACCGTCGAACCTTAGAAGCAGACCTTGCCAGATCCCCAATGCTGGCAAATGCTCTTGCACTGGCTGCGAGTCATATTCAACCACCCCTAATCAGCCACGAGGGTCCAGCTACATACTACCAGAAAGCGCGTATGATGTTTTATAACGATGAAGAACCAGATGTCCTTGCGTCGTTGAAGGCGCTGGCATTGTTCTACTGGTGGGCTCCTAGGTCGCCTACTACAGCTCATCGACATTCTTCCTGGTGGTGGACATCTGTGATTATCAGGCATGCTCAACAGATGAACATCCACCGTGAACCAGTTGGGACTTTAAAAGAACCAGCAAATGTTGACCATAGCCTACGGAGACGTCTATGGTGGACAGTGTTTGTGAGTTCTCCTGCTAACCTAACATGATGCTGTCGAGACTGACCTGTGACACAACAGGCCCGAGAACGCCTCACGTCGCTCTGTCAAAGTAAACCCTGTATCATCTGTCCAGAAGATGTGAGCATTCGGGAGGTGCAACCTACAGACTTCCCCGATGACCCTGTCTCTCAGAAGAAGGGACGGGTTTTCTTATATTGGGTTCGACTGTGTGCCATAATCGGAAGAGTTTCTAAGGCGCTGTCTTTGTCCTCCAACATGACATCTGGCGAATTCCCTACAGAGCTCCGACAAGAACTGGTAGATTGGGTGCAGACCCTACCAGAAGATTTAAAGCTTCCCATTTCAACTGCACGTACGGCTTCCTTTGACCGGGACGTTCACCAGCTCCATTTACCCTTTCTCACCACTGTCATTATTCTTCACCTACAACGAACAGCTCCGGACCTACCACAAGCTCTTCCACCTGCAGTTTTGGCAGCGTCTTGCATTGCTAGAATTCTTAGAGACATACTCTCTCGCGGGAATACGCGATTCTTGATGGCCATCAACTGCTGGTACTGCGGCACTGCCTTTATCGCACTCCTTCAAGCAAGCCGCATCAGACAATTCCGACAAGAAGCTCAAGAGGGTCTAGACATCCTACAAAAGACAGCTGGTCAATTAGAGCAGATGTGGGCTTCGGCGCAAGTGATTGTCCACGGCTTCAAGCGCCTACGTGCCATGCCATTGAGCATGGTTCAATCCGGGCGATCGAAGCAACCTGGACAGGAACAAGGTGATAATACTCTGTCAAGTGATTTTGACTGGACTTTACTCTTCCCCTTTGTGACTAGGTCGACCAGTCGCATCGCTGATAGTTTACTGGCTGATAGAGAGATGGGAACCACTGCAACAGCACTGCCGTCGCCGGAGAATGCTGTTTTTCACGAAGATTTCTTGAATCACTATCATGACCTGTTGGATCCTCTTGTGGACTGTACATTTGATTTTTCTACTCTTGAGTTTGAGACCGTGTAACGGATTACCGATGAGGTAGTTGAGTGTGTCGAGCTGCCAGCAAAGCATACTATTTACGCTTGGATACCATCATAATTACAATCATTCTTTCGTTGTTGAGTTCATCACCTCCCTGGAATCTTGACTCGACACAGCACAGATGCCTGTAGATGTGATTTTTTTTCTTCGCTTTTTCCGCTGCTTTCACACTCTCTTCTTTAAATATCTGATGACTGGCAGGCATGAATTGGAAACCTGTATCATTCAAGATTGCCAGCAAACTTCTATTGTATTGACATCTAATGAAAATGACTGACTCTACCATCTTCCACAAAACAATTCTAAGTATGCAGTTTCTCGGCTTTCTCAACATACCATGACAGATCGCTATCTGGCTCCATCTCAAATGCTGTAAACCCATTACCCATAAACCGGAACGGATTCGCGGTATTGTAGGTAATCTCAAAGTCCTCAGCACGAATATCTCCAAGCATGCGGTTGAATAGATGCGCACTGCCGCCGAAAAGAGCTGTTACACGTCCATTGACAGTACCTCTCTTGTACCAGCTCGTACATCCTCCACTCCAGACAAGCGTCTTGTGGACTTGATCACAGTACTTGATAAAGGCATCGACCTTTTCCTGCTTGGGAACAACGTACTTGATATCCTCAGTAGCCATCTTCTTGATCCACTTTACAAAGTAATCACCAGTCCAGTTGAGGGACTCGACTAGAGAGCCATGGCCGCCGAGACAGTTGGGGCCCATCATCATGAAGTAGTTGGGCATATCGGGTACGGCTACTGAGATGTAGGATTCAGGGTCTTCACTCCACTTGTCGCGGAGGTCAATTCCCTTGAGACCGACGGTGGAATATCGAGGCTGGAAAGAGACATCAAAACCAGTAGCGCAGACGACTAAACGAATAGGTTAGACTTGTTTAAGAAAAAAAGTATGTATGACGGAGTTCAACTTACCAACATCACACTCGTACTCCTTACCATCAGCAGTACACACACCCTTCTCCGTCACCTTGGTGATGGGACTATCAGTCAAACGGCAATTGGGCTTCAAGAATGACTCCAAGTATCCAGGCCCCGGCGTGATTCTTCTGCAACCAAGTTCCCACTTGGGAATCAACTTGCTACACAACACCGGGTCATGGTTCAATTTCTCAGCCATCTGTGCCGCAGCCATCTTCATTCCCGTCTCATTGTTCTGACCCTTTCTGAACAGATAGAATGACTTGTTGGTTCGGGAAATGATTCCCTTTCGGTGCTGAAGATGGAGTTCGGGGTCTTGGAACTTCGCCTTATCCTCTTCCGAGTATCGGGGATTCGGATCATCGTCCTCTCGACCGAGATGCTTGGATGGTGGTGCTCGGTAGTATACCCACGCAGGGCCGCGAATAAAATTGACCACGTCTGTACCAGGAAGCTTGGCCATTTGAGGAACGATCTGAATACCCGATGAGCCATTCCCAATGACGGCAATGCGCTTGTGCGAATAGTCGAAGTCGTGATCCCACTTTGCGGAATGTGTTACATGCCCTTTGAAGTCCTTCAGACCAGGTACTTTTGGCCATGCTTCGTGGCTAACGAAATTGTTAAAAGTAGAATTGCAAGGTTTATAGGATAGAACTTACACAAGAACACCTTGTGCTGAGATCAATACGTGGCAGTACTCATCCCTCTGCCGCCCCTCGTGCTCAACCGTCACCTTCCACTGTCCTTGTTCTTCCTGCCATTGTGCCTGAACAACGCGTGTGTTGAGCTTAAGATCACGATCGAGATTCCACTTCTTGACTGTGCGCTTCATGTAATCGAGAATATCGGCTCCGCTGGCGTAGAATCTTGGCCAGTCTGGGTTGGGATCGAAAGGGAAGGCCTGTGTCTTGTTAGTTGCATTCCCCTAGAGGTGTAACAGGATAGGAAGATCGTACGTAAATATGAGCAGGCACATCGCACTGAACACCAGGGTAGTTGTTCGCCAACCATGTTCCTCCAATATCACTGCGGGCTTCAAAAATGGTATGCTCTACAATGTCTCTCATCTCCGGGAACCGATGCTGGAACTTGTGCGCCATCAACAGACCCGAAAAGCCAGCTCCTATGGTTATCACCTTTATCTTTCGAGCTGTGTAGGCGAACTGGGAAGCGAGTTCAAAGGGGTCTTGACTGATTCCGTTGACGCCATTGGCGATGGTGTGGTCTCGGAACTCGTCTCTGTTCTCGACAATCTCTGGAAGTTCTGTAGCAGGGGTCCGCGAAATGACTTCGACATGGTGCCCAACTGGGACTTTTGTGATAGGAACCTCAACGCAAGCTGTCATTGCAGAGATCTGAGGGTCGAGTTAGGCAGGGACAGATGTGATGTGTTGACTGCTATGATGGTTAAATGGACATAAGACTTGGTTGAAGTGATGATGATGGCTCGCAATGGTTGCTCTGTCTTGTATATGAACTTGAAATGTCAAAAACATTCAATTTGTATGTTGCAGGTCACGAGCATCTGTTGGAGGGGAAATCTTTACTTGTCCACTGTCTGAAACTAGCATCGCCTCACCCTCGGCATACCTTCTACTGTCTATCCATTACCGGCTAATGTCGTCCCATCATGACACCAGAAGCATGACAATCAGCAAGCTAGCGAAGCTGGAGTAAGGTCTTTGCGAATATTTCGGTATTTGTTTGGTCGGTTAACGTCACCCGGTGGGCTGTTCTGCTCCGTTACGGTTATCCCCATTGGGCTTTGCCGAGAAGCGAAATCCGGGGGATGCGGGGAAGTTGATATCAGCTGAAGGAATGGATGATGGACCCTTGTCGTGGACGATTATCAATACGGGGAAACTCGCTCAAGTACGAAAGTGCCTTTGCGACAACGGACTTATAATTGTCTGATGAGGTTCTCGAGTATTCCTGTCAACAACCCCAGCATCACTTCCTGACAAAGCACCCCGTCTTCATAATCTGTTTCTGCCACCCACACACAATCATGACTCAAGAACGTTATCAATACAACGGCCCCATAGACCATACAGTCCCCCCCAAACTTGATGAAGTTCGGGGCAAATCAGTCATCATCACGGGAGGCGCCAATGGCATGGGCGAACAATGTGTTCGTGAATTTGCTGATGCTGGCGCATTTGTCACATTTGCCGATCTTCACGATCGTGGTCACGAGCTTGAAGCAGAGCTCAACGCTAAAGAGAAGAGAACCTTGTTTGTCAAGTGTGATATCCGTGATTGGGATCAACAGAAGAATCTCTTTGAGCAGGCAAAGAGTCAAAGCCCAAATAACAGTGTTGATATTGTTATCGCCAATGCGGGTATAAGTCGCAGTTCTGGTGACAGTTTGTGGGTTCTTGATGGTATGTGGTTCAATATGTAAATCACACAAGTGAGACTCATTCGTTCCAGATCCTGCTGGCGAGCCTACAAAGCCAGACCTCAACATCGTGAGAGTCAACATTGATGGTACATTTTACACATGGAAGCTTGCTGTTCATTATTTCCGCAAACAGCCTGTTTCGGCTGATCGTGATCGATGCTTTATCATTACCGGTAGCATGGTTGCTTACATCGACTCACCTGTACGTCGTTGTTTCTGGCATCATATAGGTCGAGCTAACATGTGCTATCCAGGGGAATTGGGAATACACGGCAACAAAATATGCTCTACGAGGTTTCATGAAGACCGTTAGACGCTCCAGTCATGAGCAAAATATCCGCATCAACTACGTTGCACCTTGCTGGATCAAGAGTGCTATCCGCACTGCAGAGTATGAGCAGTGGCTACTAAACCGGGGTATCGAATTTGGAGAACAAACAGACGTCGCCAGATGCATGCTTCGAATTGCCACAGATAAGAAGATCAACGGTAAGTTCTCATATCAGTATGACGGCAGTTGTATGACCTAACTTTAATAGGCCGCTCCCTCATGATCACCCCCCGCTCCATCGCTGCTGAAGGTTTCATGGATGTCGATAGAGAGGACTATCAGGATACACCGGAAGATGAGTATATGCGCAAGACGCAAGCTTCTCAACTACAGATTATCGAAGATAAGTGGTTAGATGACTATAAAGTGAGGGTGTATAAGGAGTAGCTAAACTATATAGAAGTGTAATTGAGTGTAAAGAGTTTAGAATTGACTTGACTTCAAGCACCTCTTCCCGTTACGTTATCAGTGAAACAGTCATAAATTCAGATACCATCAAGGCAGAGAGAAGTCAAGATACAACTCAATAAGCTGTCGATTCTTTTAAATGCAACAAGAGATTATCTATGCCAGACTTGGATGGCAGGCTCCCTATTTTATCTCATAGACCAGTGCAAGGAGACAGGTCGGACATTATCCTAGATCTTGCGAATATAAAAGTACTGAGCATTAATAGCACTGAGTGATATCTTATGTCGGGTAATACTACTAATACAACCTCTGAATCATGTAAATGCGGTGGTCTCCTGATATTAAATTTGTCGACAGAAGACGCTGCGCATCCCTACCGACAAGTCCTTGATGGTCTTGGACGTATTATATCAAAGCCGACCCCGACCTCCTTACCGAGGGAACCCCATCCAGGTATTTACCTGTAGTGCGATCCAACACCCTGCTGGATAGCCTTGAGCAAACTCCAATCGTGGCTATCCTCAGCAAGACTCCAGGCCATAACACCACCCAGACCTCGGCCCCAGAGAAGGAGAGAAATCTTCTCATTGATCAACTCGGCAGTATCCCAAGACCAGAAGAGGCTAGTCGAGTTATCCCAGTACCACTGGGCACCGTAGGTAAGATCAGTTCGTCCGTTCTCGAGAGCCTTGTGGAACGAACCGCTAATGTCGGTGCCTTTGCAGCTGTCAGAGTACCCAAACTGACAGCCAGTACCGCAGTGGGCGTCAGTGTTTCCACTGGCATGGTCAGCATTCATCTACTCCTTGTACATGACTTTCTGTTACTCACCAATATCCGTACTGACTGCAGCAGCCGCCCGCAGCACAGCGGAAGGAAGTGCCAGTTCCGCAAGACGCATCAGAAGAAACAGTCAAGTTGGTAGGCGACGAGACAAAGTTGCTCTTCTCAAATGTAAGTGCACCTGAGAGACCGGTGTCGCTACCATCGGCAGCCTCAAGCAGTTCCGTGGGACAGCCGATAGGGCCATCACAAGTGACACCCTTCTTTGTCGTGAACCATTTAGCGTAGAAAGGAATACCAAAGACAAGCTTGCTTGGTTCAAAGCCACGGGCGATGTAGGTGTTGATTGTCTCGACAGTGCCGCGGATAGAGGTGTGGTGCGTGGTGTAGTGGTCGCGGCGGTTCATCAAGTCGTAGGACATGACCTGGAAATGTCAGCAAACTCAGGGGACGATGGACGCATCGAATACTCACATTGACAAAGTCCACAACCCTGTTGATCTTAGGGACTTCCTTAGCAGTGTAAGCGATCATGTCCCTCTCAAGACCAGGGACAGCGATGGAGAGCTCCTTGTCGCCGATAGCAGCCTTGATCTCGGCGAGGAGTAGGGGGTAGGTCTTGATCTCGGACTTTTTCTTCGAGTTGGGAATCTGCTTGTAATCGGCGCCATTCCCAGCAGGGTACTCCCAATCAATGTCTATCAAGTCAGATTAGATATAACGGAGGTGTTTTATTCGAATTTGTTCAACTTACCAACACAGTCATAGCCAAGCTTGTCCAGAGTGTTTGCGATATTCTTGGCGAATCTCTTGCGAGATTTTGCCGTTTTGGCACCAGCGCTGAAACCATTGAGATCGGCCCAACCGCCTATAGCCATGCAGACTTTGGTGCCCTCATCAAACAAGTTGCGGATATCGGCAAGAGGCATGAATGGCTCATATTCTCCAGCCGGTTCAGAGGCGAAGAGGGACGAGTTGGCAAAAGCAGTAATGACATAGTCGATACCAGCGGTAGTTTCCCTGTCGGGGAGGTTGGTGGTGTGGTATCTGCCGAGTTAGTATACAATGGGCTTCTGAACTAGATGCAACCTACTGGTCAAAGTAGATGATGTATCGGGGCTTAGCGAGGACAGCCGTCGCGAGAGTCAGCAAATAGACAGGCCACTTCATGATGCCTGACTTGACGGAACAAAGTGAACAAAAACAGAAAAGAAAGCTAAAAGAATGTAGAGTATAGTTGCAATGTAAAAGAGTGTGATCAAAAGAGTGTAAGGATTGATTGGGATCAGTTGAAAGGTGAGCGATATACCGATACTTTATATCGCGATATTCGGTTCATCCGGCAGTGGTCAATTTCTGGAGTAATGCTTCGACCCTATAAGGTTTACAGGGCCACGACAAGATCTATGCGAAACTTGCCTTGCATGATCGTGGCACCATCTACCGTGAATGGCGTCGGGCTTCCGTCTTCTCGAAATGCCGACAACAGGAGCTAATTGAGATTGGACAACTCTGTTTTGGGAGGCATCGTCATCAAGGAGTGATCACTAAACCCAGGAAAGAGACGATAAGACAGGAACAATTTAACATGACAAGGATGCCCCGAGGGTCGATGACAATTTGAAACCGACTAGAGTAACCTTGTTGGACACCGATGAGACCCTGCAATTTTACCCCAACTTTAATTTCTTGTCTGCTGCAACATTTCGGCAGTTCATGAGTTTTTTACAATGACCGAGTCTTCCGACATTCTGTTGAACGTTGAAGAATATGGTGATGACCCGAAGATTTGGGTCAGGGGGCTCTCTGGATGATGGGACGGGAGGGCATCTTGACATCTGTCATGTTATTCTAGAACCCCCCTTTACGCCACATCGGTGGTGACAACCTCAAGGAACGGTTCAACGTGAGTGTGCGCCGACATTTCATAGGTGGACATGAATTTCCGGTCTCTTACAAAGCAAAACTATAAATCATAGTTTAGTTTGTCTGTTTATCAGGTCCTCGTATATGACGGTGCAACTGACTTGAATCATGACCGACTACTGGTACATAGCGAATATGCGGATCTCGCTTCTCCCAGCACAACATTGGTCTAAACCGGCCACCGCGAAATGGGCTGCAAATATTCCAACGAGGCCATTCTGTCGTTATCCCAGCACGCTACCATGTCACCATGTCTTACTCCCTCATAATACGCGGCACCATTTCGATATAATTCTCAACAGCTTTATTAATACACCCATCTGTCATCTTCGCGGCATATAGTTCTAGTTCTGTCAGAGAAATGGTGTATCTCTCAAGTGTCCTTGTAATTTTGATTGGAACTGCCGCAGAACTTTGTTTCCATCTTCAAGAACTTCACTTACAGATATGCTGCTTGTATTAGCAAAGTCTTATAATGAAATTTTCCGATTACAGAGTGGACAGCCTCAAGTAACATAACTCAAGATATGCCATTACTAGCATTTCGCTGGTCCTCATGAATTGCGCTGCTCCGATGATGAATTACGGCCATTTATCCACGCAACAAGAATTGTTAAGCACGCCAACCCTGTCCAGATAAACACTGCGACCAAACATGTACAGTATTAGTTCATGTCCATGTTACTCTAGCTTATCAACTATTACAATTTTTCCACCTGCCGACATCACTCCAAGTCGAATCTTCTGATAGGAAATATCGATCCTAGCGTCGACCGTACACACAGTATTCAAGTCTTCGTCATCGCTAAGTCGACAGGAAATGGGAGAATGTAACTCCAGGCTATAGGAATTCACCATCTTATTTACCATGGTGGTTATTATTATCAAAACTCACTTATCTAATATCGATCGTATCTTTTTTTGCTGTTAAGCTAGGTAGCAATGGCGTGGGTGTTTGGATGGTATCCAGATTGATCTTTACTGTATAGGTGCAAGTGGCATATGGTATTTGATTCGACATCTCAGTGCCATGCCATGGTAGTTACAGTAATATTAATTTAATTTCTATAACTTCATTTTGCTGCGTGAGTCTAGGATTAACTGGATGATTGTAGATAGGTAGTATATGTTCCAAGACCTTGGTATCATAGTCCTATGTCAAACTATATGATGCATTTTCCTCATATACTTCTTCATATGAGAAGAACAAGAAAACGCATGAGAAGTTTCAAGTGTGGGAGTGCCGGCTAATGTCCAAGGTGTATGTTGCCAATAGTCACATCTAAACCGTAGCATTACCCCTTGAAGCATGAGTGCCTCAACCGGACTTGCTCATGGAAGCCCACACACCTGGTTTCTCAAAACTTCTGCATTAGGACTTTGTTCTTCGTGGGTCTACCGACGGTCTATATGTGCGATGTAATTCAACAAGAGCGAATTCCCTCCGAAGTCTAAAGATACCTCTAGATCTGGTGACGCTTACGCAAGCGGATTGAGTATTATATAAACAGGAAACAGAGATCGAGTTATAGGGTGATACTGTCTGGTGATTGAGCTGTGGATCTTCTGATGAATCAATGTCATATATACAAGTGATCGTCTCGCTGAGAGGATACCTTACAAGAAAAAAAAGGATTGCCTTCAGAGCCAAACTTAACGCATCGTCTTTGCGCTGGCCTTTCTTCATTCATTTTTTTTTCTCGAAATGCAATGCAAGTCTACCCAATACTGCACCGTGACAATGTATGCTTGTATGATTTCGCTACTCTGGAACCAGTCTCGTGAGCACAAGGTTTGAACAGATGCACGACTTGCAGCTTTGCACCGCAACCTACAGCGATGAATATCGATAAGCTCTTATCTTACATCCATGACTTCAGAAAGTGAGTGCATGAGTTACTCCCAAGAAGGTACTTTACTTTCCTACAGAATGAATATAAGTATCAGCTTCGCCCCTCCGTTCTCTCTCTTGTCTATCCTTCCTCACACTGCATCACTCCCCCTTCAAGCGGCCATCACCGTGAACCACACATCAACTAGCAAGTTTATCACAGAAATTGCTACAATGGATTGGTTCTCTTCCTTCTCCCCAGAACTACGAATCGAAATCTTGGTCCACCTTGAGGCGAAGGCCGACATCGCCTCGCTCATCGCTGCATCGCCCATCATGCTTGCACAGTATCGACAGTCAAGACTTCATATCGGACAAGCATTTGTCAGAGCCATGTTTAGCGACGAAATCTTGCAAGATGCTTTGGCGGTTGTATATTTTCCTTCATACAGGACTCTTGACAATCTCCCTTCAGTTCAGCAACACATTGATCAATGGAGAGATAGGGAGCTTCCTAAAGCCTTCGAAAATCAAACTCTTGCTACTCTAGAGAGTTTCGAAAAACTATATAGCCATATTTCCGTCTATGTCGAGGATCGAGTCAAAGAGGCGACAGCTCCCTGCCCAGAGGGGTCAAGTATATGTCTATTACATATCCCACTCGAGAACAAGGAATCACAATCACAAAATCAACCGACAGAGCACAATCCTTCGGCTATGATTCAACTAAGGACACGTCTATCGAAAGTATTCCTACTCTACAGCCTACTACACAAAATCTACAGCGTTCAAAGACGATCGCAACATTCCCGTCTAGTCAAAAAGATGGAGGACACTGTCAAGGACTACATAAGTGAGGTGTATCGTAAAGAAATCAGAAGTGTTTACCCGTACGTAAAAACCCTCTACACAGCTGTGTCTGTACTCTCTGCAAAGTTATGGGCGTCCCCATAATGAATACTGTTGCTAATCGAAGTAAGCGATTATGTGTTTGACAAATGACTGCAGTTTACGGATATCGTTTTAATCAGCGCTAAAGCACTCTACGCCAACATGACGATGTACTTGGAATCAAGGATCAATATTGGGACTGGCTCTATTTGGCTTCCGAATTGCCTGACTTTTGTGTTGGTAGACTCGTTGGGAATGACTCGTTGAGGCATGGCCAACGATACTCATGTCTAGGATCAGGGTTGAGCGGAGTTGTCAGCAGTTCTATCGCACTCTACTACTGCCAAGAGCCAAGAAAGCGATTGACAATGGCAGCCTCTCTCAGTAGCTACCGGATTTCAGAATAGGCATGCCGACGGAATGGAACAATCATTTGATGAGAGTGGCATCGTAGGCCATGGTATAATCTATTGAGACTGGCTAGAAAATGGTCGACTGTTCGTCGTGGTATGGTATAGTTCTAAAAAGGAAAAAGGTATTGTTGTATAGATTAATATGCCCCATTTGTTTCGTTATCCTCCCCAAATCTCTCATCCTGCGAGCTTATCGCTGAGAGACACCGTACTGTGTTCGTCTTGATATCATACACCTGCTTGGATCAACCGGCTTTCTGCCGCCGGGTTGTTGAGAAACTTCGGTACCGAGTCCTGGAATTATCGGTTAGTTAACGTGCGAAGACTAGGTGAACAGGTACACGTACGGTAGCCATCAGCTTGAAAACGGCGCTTTGCGCATTCTCCAACAAGGCAGTCACTTCCTTCAGAGTGTCTTTCAACGTGGTGTTTTGAGACTGCGCCATCGTCATGCGCTGCGATAAGCTCGCGCGCAGTCGATGGTTGATGTTGACCTCGAGCGGTGACCCAGGTGCAAGGTAAGTGTTGAAGATGACATGTGACTGGGATAGGAGGACGTCGGCACTGCTGCTGGTCCCCTTTTCTTCCAGCTTTCTCGACTCCAGCGCTGCTTTGGCATCGCGGATAAACTCATCTGCTTGTTCGTAGAACGCTAGACCCTCTTCGCAGAATGTTTCCCGCAAGTTCTCTCGGAACAGAAGACGGAGGGTAGGATCAAGAAGAATCTTTTCGAGCTTGTGTTTGTTGCTGTCTGTCACGCCTCCCTTGGAGGAGGCCGAATCGGTCTTGCCTTGTGATGAGCATCGACTTGATGAACTACTGTCCAGCAAGTCCTGTCCTCGTGGTGTGAGGGTGTAAACGGCGATTGACGTTGGTTGGAACAGCTTGCAGGCAACGAACTGGTTCATGTGGACCATGTCTACAGCAACAGCTTCGATAAGGTTGTAGTGCACAAAGTGCGTGGCGAACTTGACAGCCTCCTTCAAGTCCATGCACGTGGTGTTATCCCTCAACCAGTCGGCTATGCCTTGACCAGTGCATGTGTCATGGTATATGCGCCCATTTATCTTGACCTCCGGCGTTAGCCTGAGACTTGCAGCACTCTCTGCCCTTGTCACCGACAGAGGACCCGTCTTGCCTCGTCCATCTACACCCATGAGTCGGCAGAAAACGACTTCGGCAGTGGCGCGGTCGACGTGGGGCTGGTCGGTTTTCGTGTCTCTTTCCAGATACATTAGGGGACCTTTGATCAAACACTTGAGCTTGGAGAGCTCTTCCTCGTAGAGACCATTCCTCTGACAGAACCAGTCGAATATCCTGATTCCCTTGGATGTCGGACGCCAGATGCCTCCTACTTGATGGAAGATCTGATCCTTCTTTCCATCTGCTGACTCGACAAAACGGGCGTCGACGAATGCCTGGCAGAGGGATACGGCCATGTCCTTGCCCATGGCAAACGTGGTGGTGGACGTTGAGACGACGGTACCCGAGGGATTGTCGGGGTCAGGCATATGATTTGACTGCGTAAGCTTAAGGCTGCCGAGGTTACGGACGGCCTCTTCGGAAAAGAAGGTGTGCTCGACTTTGGTGAAGCGGACACGATTTGCCCTTAGAGGTAGGAGACTGGCAAGGAGGGCGGAGAATAAATCCTTGAGGTCCTGTCCGGTTTTAGCATCCCAGATACCAGGGTAACGGGATAGAATAGAGTTAAAAGATGAGCATCACGTACCTTGGAGCCCGGTCGATCGTTGTTCGCCGTGCATAGCAGGCGAGACGACGACTGAGTATGGGTATCATTCTTGGCCATTTTGAACAGGTGTTGCCGATTGCGATGACTTGCAGAAAGAGTGAAGCAAGTAACGTGGGGAGACAGCAAGATCCTCAGATGAGAGCGGGTAGCTTTGCTTTTTTGTCTTATGTGACACAGATCAACCCAGGGTTATCGAAGGATGAAAAGGGGTCCCAAAACATTACTCGTGTACCAATCGCACGATGCCTTTTCGAGTCCTGAAGATCAATGGATGGTCAACCCCCAGCAAGACCGTGGGGGGGCGGACGACACTCACTTTTGTAGCAACTAGGGGGCTCTGGGTTACCATGTGGGAAAGCGGAGAACCACATGGCAATGCCGCCTAACTCTGAGCCCGGCTGAACGACTAGATGTGAATGTGGTCTAGGTAGGACTCGCGGAACACGTGTGAGGATCGGCTAAGCATGGATAGATTAAATTACCCCCAAGATTGCAGCTGGCGGGGGGAGGAGTATACGAGATATGAGGGGGGGCGGGTAAGATGATCAGCCCAAGGGGGGATATGAGGGACAAGATTGAAGGGAATGGCATGAGTATAAGATCTCTCTGGTCTGTATATCCCACATACTGGTTACCGGATTTCGTTATCCCCAATTCGACCAAAAATTCTGGAAAAGAAGACAAAAGGTTGGACAGTGAAAAGAGACTTTCCACTGGTTCATGTCGGAGTGAAGGTGAAAAAACTCCGCGCCACTTCCCTCCAGCCGTCGAGCGCTAAGACTGTTAGACTGAGCTTTGACAATGGTCTCATTGGCGGAGATCTGGCTACGATAATGGGTTTTCAGGGAGAACGGTTCCGCAGCCCACCCCATCAGGCACATTTGTTTTTCGGCTCCGCAGGCGATGGGGTCCATCTGCTTGCTATTTGATGCAGCTCGATGCCACGAGTCAACGGCGAGCGCTATGGTACTGAGAAAAACGCCCGTGGAAAAAGGATCAGATTTGGAGAAGTCAAGACTGAAAGTTCCGCTGGGTCGATCATCGTCGATTGATTGAGGGACAAGGAAGGAGGGACATGAATAGCATACATAACTAGATTGGAGTCCATTTTTTAATTTATCTGTATCTGTCTGCATTGTTTGTGCTTTTCCATGTTGACTACTGGGATGCTCATTAGTCAGTCCCCTGACCTCGCATTCCATCTCCCTCATGTGGGATGTGACGAGAACTAAAAGCAATTGCATGCAACTACCCTATACTGCCTGACATTGTCTCAATCTGCTGTCATTGCGAGCGCATTAATATGTCACAGTCCGTATACGCGCGAACAGCATGGGGGCTATTCCCAGATACCCATAGCTTATCTCTGCATAAAGCCTGAAATGAAAGGCATTGTTTTGGTTAGATGTAATCCAGGGTCTTGCTCCATCGTTCGTCTCCATCGTGGATCGTCTTGAGACTAGTGAAACTCAACTTGATTCGAGTTTTTTTTGCTGCATTACATGACCACACCCGGCATTTCATTTCTTTGATTCGCATCCGTGCATAGCGTCAAGTCGAGTCTCATTTTAATTAAACACGATAAAGAATAATATGCAGGACATCCCTTGAAGGACCACATGGACAGAAAAGCCTCCATCCGTCGCTCTACTGCCGATATTCAGTACTGGAGCTAACTGGACGACCACAAGTAGCCATGTTTCGAAGCGCTATGAACCATCTTTCTAGTCTGCTCTAGCGTATGGAAAAAGAACCAAATTGTGCAACCATCACGTGCTAGTAGAGACTAACTTGTGGGAGTGATTCAGATTTCACGTGGCCCTCACGGCTTGGCTGCCCGTGCTTCCATCCAGACTATGCTAGTGTCGCCTTTCTATGCTGAGCAAGATGAGCAGTGACGGTACGGTACATACATTGCAAAGAAGAATGTAGGACAAGACACTTCAGCACACAAGTAGCGCTTCAAGCACGCGACGACAGGGGTGTGTTCGGGAGTATCGCACGTGGCCTACATCTCAGCCCTGCAAAGTCGCTTCCTTGGCTTTGCTTGGTTATCAACGGTGGCTTGATTTATGACAACCCCTGAGTGACACCAGATACAAGATTAACAAAGGGACTTGACCATAACTTGGATTTCAACAACACCTCAGTTGTCCGAATCGCATCTGCACTCGTGTGGCATTGTAATGTTCTTTTCACTGCTCTTGTGCTTCACCCGTCGCCGTCAGTAGGGCGAAAATAAGATGCCATTACGTATAGTAGATAAGTGATTTATTTCGCAAGGTGTTCTAGTCCTCCTTCCATATCAGTTTCAAAGTATCCAATTTCATTTGGCAAGATCCCACGGACGCCAGATTACCTCTCGGGCTGTGGTTAGCGGTCTGCGCAGGGAACTGGAAGTTCCAGAGACGATGCAGGTAACCTGCATGCGACTGTATTTTCGAATGCATGGCAATGACTTTGTGGCACATTATGCCGCGTCACAAGTGCAGAGCTCAGACACACTCAACTATCATTGTCATTGGCACTGATTGGCTCCGAACACCCGAGCCCACCGGCAGCTTTGTCACCCCTTTATTCCAGCTCGAGTTGTATACACAAACCCGGGCTGAGGAGCCTTCATTTATACAAACAATAGCTAGACAGGCGCCCTTCCCCCTTGTCTAGGGAAGTACCGGCGTGAAACAATATTACCACTACTTGCACAAACCACCCTACAAGTCACAGCTTTGTCCTCATCACCAGCACAGCAAGCTAATTCTGCTCCTGTACTGTGCGATACTGCGATCCCCCCTAAATACACGCTATTCACTTCTCATTTACCTCAGTCTAATTACGTGAAGATTGTCTCGTGTAGGTTGATCTTCCTGACTCCGATGACCAGATAACCTACTATACAGTCACAGGCCAGTACATGGGAAGACTAGAGCAACCCAAGTTCGGGAGTCAAATGATCCAATCCAGCGGCATTACTTATTCTCTGCGTACTTGTGAAAGTGAGCCTGTGACCTTGAGCTACCATGCAGGACGTAATTTGGGTTCGTTTACCCTGCAGTCATGCTGCACCAAATATCAGAGCTGTTTTGTGCACGTCAGAAAATTGGACCACAATTCAGCAGATGTGCCGCTTGGCAAAACCTAGATCTTATTTTGAAAGAGGTAGATCTCTCTGACTTTGTTTCGAGAGCATTTGTACAAGCACTTGGTTTGTGCTGCATCATGAGTTCAGTCAATGACTTCCATCAACCATCCCCATCAGTACACGCTGCCCAGTATCATTTTACATCTATCCCATTCCTCTAGCGTCTTTACAGGGTTGACGAGTTATTAGGAATCTATACTTCTGCATGAATAGTTTACCCAAAATCTAAAAAAATCTAAGATTCCCCGAAGTCAACCCAGGTTTGCGAAATGCCAGTCTTGTGGGTGAGCTATCATATCCAGCAAGTGTTTCTGTTTACACCTTAGTCCTGTAACTTTAAGCGAGCCCTGTGCATGTGTGACCAGTGATATATCTCTAGCTAAATCAAGTTTGACCTAAGAATGGATGTGCAATCCTGCTGAGGCCCTGTCAGTAACAAGGGTAGCATCGGGATTTGTCTTGTCGAGAAGGGCTGCCACGAGAGCTTTGCAAAGTATGATCGTACCAGCTTTGTGTACACAATCCTAGTAACGCTCCGAGTTGTTGCAAATCATCAGCGATGAAGTTACTCACGGTACATAGGAGCTGAGTTCCAGCACCTTGATCATCATGGCCTATGGAGAGCTGGGTACAGGGTAGCCATGTGCTCATGAGTGATGATGATCTGGGTAGTTTTTTGTAAACCTTGCATCAGATGATATTTCATCCTCTCATTGTTCCTTGAAGATTGGTTTGTACGGACCGTGGTCTATCAATGTGCCGGTAGCTGTGTATTTTAGATAGAGTTATGAGGTACCCAATGTGATGTTGCAGTACACGGAGATACAAATGGCATCACTCTCAACCTCGGAGTGATTTCTGGATTTGTGTCTTAGAGAGAGCTGCAATCCAACAAACGACAAACCCGTTCCATCGCCCTCTACTATGTATATTCAATATGTTCGAATTCTCCATTTCGGAGGGACCTCTTCATCTTACACTCAAGATATTCGGGTGGCAGAGAGCGTAGGAAATAATCAAAATAGAAGGTACATAATCGGCCAAGTACAACAAGATTCATCATTTCTTTATGCGAGAAAGAGGTCATATTGTGTCCCACAACCCATTTCATTTTTTCTGTCCACTAGACTACAAATATGAAGAGCCTGTAGTTAAATAGGGATAAATTTGTGAGAACCCGCCATTGTTCATCACAAGCATTCGTATGTTTTTGAACAATTCTATTGCTGTCAAGGTTGTCCCCGGTCGAATTCACCTGTCAACGCAATACGATAAAATGAGGAAAGTTGCATCTCCGGTAGGTGTCAGTTGCATCATGATAGGGACGGCTCAAGCCGAAATGGATAGACTAGGGGTTCCCAGCATTGTCCCAAACTGGAATATCGAGTGAAAGGAGGTACGATACTATGGTCTTCAAAATGCAACGCTGAGCGTCATGACCTACCCCTGCATGTCTGCCTTACTTTATTGTATTTAACTTAGCATAGGGGTTGCAAAGCAGGCAGTGTGTCTTGAGGACACGATCGTGAAACAACGCTCCAAGTTCAGACTAAGAATCTTATTGATGTAAAGAATTTGAGATAAAAACCGTCATATTGTCAAATAGCATAGAGTTTACAAGTCATGAATAGAATCATCAAATACATATATCCTAAACTTGGCCCTTCGTAGGCTTCTCCGAATTCTTGGTCAAGAAATGGAGCAAGGTTGTATTGCATTGCATTCCCATGACAACATAGGGGACAGACAGACACTTCTATTTTTAAGTCGCCCAGGGATATTCTAGTAACAGATTGGAAGTGATGTTCGTCCATAAATCTTCCAGAAAACTCGCCCACCAATAAGATACCCCGAGACAGGATATCCCAGTTCTCTATGCATGAAATGATTCGTGCTGCCCAGAACCACAACCGAAATTAGGTGCCACTTCTTCTCGTATCCTCGAACCATGGCCAATCTCGGCACTTAAACAGTTTATGCGTCACATCCGGTATAGAACGATCACAGATCTTTCACGATTTTTGATATCATTGCTTCTTCATCCTTCAAGTTACATTCCTCTACATCGACAATCTTGAAATGACCATCACTCGTTTTGCCTCGGCCGCTCTGGCTACTGCTTCTCTGCTTAGCGCCGCCTCGGCTGCCGTTTTAGATTTGCCAATCTTTGTTGAGGATGGCTACGTAAGTTCTAGCATACACCCAAGAGATTTCGCCACTGACTGTAGCAGAAAACGGTTGAGATCGGTGTTGGAAACCCCACGCAAAAATTCAAGCTCCTGTTCGACACTGGCAGTGCCTCAGCCTGGATCATCGACTCCAAGTGCGCAGAGACGTGCCCTCACGTCAGCCGGTAACGACATACATCATGGTCTATCAGGAACCATGTCTTGACTAACCTATTTCACAGCGGCAACCGTACCGGATACGACATCGACGCATCTTCCACTGGGCATCTCACTGGGGTGAATGCAACTATTGACTACCTCGGCGGCCGAGTCGCTGGCCCAACCGTCAATGAAACTTGGTTACTCGATGACGTGACTTTCAACGGCTCTTTTATCGCAGCCGAGGAAAGCAACTGGAGTGCTCTGTCCGCTCACGGCTTCCTCGGACTCGCTTTCGGAAGTATCGCCGACGGTGGTGCGACCCCTATTTTCGAGACTTTGATGGCGGAGAAGCTGGTCGACCAACCCCGCTTCGGTATCTATTACGACAGAGATGAGCAAGTAAACACAGGCGGTCGTCCTGGCAAAGGCCTGCTTACCCTAGGAGGCTCCAAGGAAGATGATTACGTCGACGGTGACTTGGCTACTGTCCAGCTGACGACGAGTAACGGTGCTTACGAGGTGTGGCGATCTGTTTTGCACAGCACCACTGGAACCACCAAGGCAGACAATGGCACTGAGACCAAGCAAAAGACGGATCTCTCTTGGGCTACCGTCGTCTTCGACACTGGTGCTTCCGGCATCTCACTTCCCAGCGACGTGATAGAGGAGGTCTACAGCTCCATCGGCATGAACTGGACGGCTATCATTGGAGGCGACCACATCCCTCTCTGCAGCGAGTTCACCGACGACTGGTCCATTTCCTTCGAGGTTGGTTTCTACGGCAACACCAAGACCATCACAGTTACTGGTGACCAGCTGGCTGTCCCCGGTTTCGCCAACAGGGAGGACGGTTGCTGGCCTCCTTTCGATGACTCTGGTTCTAGCGGCTTCTCCTTGATTGGAACTAGGCTGCTGCGCAACTTTTACACAATCTGGGATTACGGTTCCTTCCCTGCTGAGGACGCCTTCTTTTCTCCTACTCTTTCTTTCGGAAAGCTCAAGGCTGGACTGTAGATCGTCGGTCGTTGTACATGTATATAGTCACGTTCAGCTCAGTTACTATAGAGCAGTATATAAGTTAGTAGTCAGGCCATCTTGATTGCAGTGTGTTGGCGAATAACGAATGGCATCACTTTTGCCAGATATCTTGACGGAATAAACGTCCGGTACTAAAAAGATGATAGTGATGGTATGACTAAAACTACGAAAATTTCCGTAAAAGCTTCTAGAGATGATTTGAGAGGATACTTAGAGATAGCTGTTGGGACTCCCCACAACTCCTACCTACTCTGACAAGGTAGGCGTATTAAATCGGGGAAGCAGGCGACTTGGGATATGGTGGACTGGGGGAACCGTAATCTGGCGAGATAGGTGAATAGGAGTCGTCATATTCTCTCAGCTGCATATCCACGACCCCTCCAGTTTGATCAAATATCTCGGCCCAGTAGTCACGAACATGTCCTGCTTCTGACATGGCATTTCCATACAACATTCGCAGCCATTTATCCGAGAGGGAGCTGATTATATCACTTCGATCGACCCATCCCTCGCCCACCTCCTCAGCAACAACGTCCAAGCTATGGCCAGCCCATGGACCAGCCCACATGGGCCAGAAAGAGTCATCGAGTGGCCCATATGTTGGGTCTACGGCTATATCCCCCAAACCTTGGTTATCAAAACTTTGGAACCTCTTGATCTGGTCCCAGGTGTAGGTACTGCTGTCGCCATCTCCTCTCCAGCTGATAAGCCACATCAGAAGGATGTCCAGAGTGAGCCAATGCTCTCTAAGAAAGGACACTGTGATTTCGCCATCGCTTGTTTCAACAGCCTCCATACGGATGTATTCCCCCAGGTTGAGATTGCGCAGGTACCATTTACTACCCTGTTTGATATCGAATGTGGGAAAAGACGCCGCCATAGGCTCATGCAAGTGTTCAGGTATATCCGCTGAGCTGATGTGTCTCCGCAAACCCTTTCGATAAACCTCATCGAACGGTAAAGGCGTTTTCTCATATCTCTCCGTGACTTCATCATGCCATTTTCTCGGCTGATCTTTGAGAGAGACCCTATCTGGCTCCGGCACTGCACTGGAAAACAAGTTGTAAATGGATTGAGGAAGAGAGTTGAGCTTCGAGCCCACGCAAACGACCGGACCGTCCACCCAGGAATAGGCACTCCTCCACCGCAGAAAGGCATTTTTCACCCAGGCGATAGCTTGGGCCCAGAGAGCACGGGAGCAAAGAGCCAGGGAAGTAAAGTCGTCAGGTTCAAGGACTGTGAATATCATGCTAAGCAGCTCCAGTGGTAGCTGCTCCAATCGCGTATGAGCTGGTGCCTGGTGCGACGCTATCTTAGGTATCTTTGCACCCGAGGAGATGGTGATCTTATCTATGGAGTTGCACAACAGCTTGAAAGCATTGAAGCTAAGATGATACGTGCAGAAAAACGGCGGCGTAAGAGGACCATAGTATTCCGGCAATGGTATCTGCTGTTGTCTCTTGGGCGCAACGAGTGTCCATCGTTCGGGCTGTCGCGCTCCTGATGAATCCAATGAACTGCGTCGATCGTCAATTGGAATATCCGGCCAGTCACTGTCGTAGAGGGGTGAGACGGAGGCCACGCGGTCTACAACTCCAGGGGGTATTGGGCGCATATTGTGTTGTGAAGAGATAAATGTCAATGTCAGCAAAATCATGGTCTGACTCAGTGTGGGTTAGGCTGCTTATTCAGACTTATGCTGATCCTCTAAACCCGCTTGTTGCTTATGCCGACTTTGAATAAAGCGATATCTATGTGATAATTATAGGGAAATTCTATATAAAAGCGCCATACGATGATCAATCAATTGATCAGAAAAGTATCTTATCTTAGAGCATACCTACATTCTGGTGTAGTTTCTCTACAAACTTATACACATTTGTTGCTCCCATGTAGTTAAAGCAACGGGGCATTCTCGTTTTCGTTGATCTCATCCAAGTGTCTTCTGTGAGTCTTGTTAAGCATATCTCTGTCGATTTTTGGTCCTCGGAATACGGCTCTTCGAGACAAGACCCATCCCAACCAGGTTAAGAAGAAAAGCGTAAGGGTAACGATGTTGAGCTACGTTAGCGCAGTTGATGAAAGTGTGTATGCTACTCACCCATTGTAGTTCATGCTGGTTGACGTGATCGGGTATTGTGTAGGAATGCAACATGCAATTATCAATATCATCGTCCATACAGTGGCAATAAGATTGACAGCATATCCGAATCGATCCAGATCGAATGGTCGCTTTGGTAGGGTTTCGTTGCGATCATTAAATAGGAGTGTTGTCTGAGGTATAACATACGACCGACCCAACCAAGAAAATGATCGAAGCGCTTACCATAAGCTCAAAAGCTGTTTCTAAGTGGAAAACTGTCTCGGCATTTCTCGGTGGTAGGCCGAAGCCTCCAGCTCCGTATCATCGTGATTGCATCCATTGGCGACAAGATCGTCTTGATAGCTCTGGCCTGCCGAGGGACACGCCTAGCAGATAATGCCAAGATGGTGATCTTTAGGACAAGGACAACTTTGCATATGTGTGATCAAGCTCATAGTAGTAATGCTGTCAGAGGTATAATAAAGATAGTCGCGTGGCCAGATCTCATCGGTAGTCTGGTCAGGCATATCGCAGGCGCACGTATTGCCCCAGAAGTAGAATTACTAGACTTGTCAATTCATGAGCCGCCCAAGATCATCCACTTTCCGTGATACGCCCAGGATCACACTAGATAAGGGCCGTGGGACGTAGACTGGTAAGGTAACCTTAAGAAAGAACCAATTCAGTTTTCCTTTTCCCTCGAAGATTTATCTACTGTGGACAATATGAGTAATGATTTTACAGGTAGGTCTTATTATGTCTTGTTCAAATGTCGAGGCTATGATGAGTTGTATGAAAGCTGCCACATCCACATCTTATGACGACCCGACCTCATGGCCTCTGAAAGCTGTTATAGTTCCCCAGGTTTTATGCACACTAACTAGGTATACCTTCCCATAATCTATATATGGTTGTCTGATTAGTCTTGATTATCTGAAAGAGGGAAAAAGTCTACTCAAGACCTGTATTTGTAACTTGTTCACAAAACGAAAAGAAACGAAATTTATTACCATCGGCAATGAAACATATGGTATCTTGAGCTTGACACTGAGTGTTCATCCAAGATGAATGGGAGAAAAGCATGTTATTTAGTCTATTTGGCAGTCAGCATAGCAGTTTCTCTCAGGGTTGGATAGTTGTCGGTTTGTTGATTTATTTAGTCAACTTGACAGTCAGTTTTGTGGTTATCTGAAAGCCAATGGGTATACTATCCAATCTTTGTAATTTGAGCTAGTTAGACTGCTCAACGAGATGCAGCCTATGCATTATGATGTTGAATCTATCCCAACCACCCTTATGGGTAGGCGTAATCTCCGCCATCAATTAATTCATACGTGGAGTCATGAGTTGAAACTCGGGCAACATTAAAATACACATTTCCTTGATAGAGGTACTTATAGGGAAGTGTCTATTCGTTACTATCAAGATAATATAATACCCAAATGATCGCCAAGTTGCAATGTCCACTTCTTCTACCTCTTCTGCAACATCCTTGCAAGCCATTTATTTCTCAAAGAGCTTGATGTAGCACCCAACGTCGAAGGCTGCTCAAAAGAATCAAACCCATGACACCCTCCTCCCCAGACGTGAAGATGAGCCTGAACTCCATCCTTCCACAATTTCCCCGCGTATGCAACTGCTTCATCTCTGAATACCTCTGCTGAGCCAACATCTATATAAGCCTCTGGCAATGCCTTGAGATCAGCTGCTCGAGCAGGTGCTGCATAAATGCTGACACCGTCCCTGCCTCGCTGCTGGTCGAGGACACAATCCCATGCCTTCCGGCACCCATCTGTGTTGAACACTAGACCCTCTTCGAACTGCATGCATGAAAGTGTCGTACATCGATCGTCAAGCATAGGACACGACAGGAGCTGGGCACAAATCTTGGGGCCCTGTCTATCCCGGGCCATGAGGGCAGTGGCAGCAGCAAGTCCTCCACCAGCCGAGACGCCAGACACCATGAGCCGAGACAAATCGATGTTGAAGCGCGATGCGTTCTCGGCAACCCATACAAACGCTGCGTAGCAGTCCTCGGCGAGTGCGGCACCCCTATATTCTGGTGCTAGGCCATAGTCGACACTGAATACTACCGCATCCAGCTCGGCCACAAGGTGACTCACGGCTGAGAGACCAAAATAAGGAGTTCCCATGACCATGCCGCCTCCATGGAAGAAAACAACGCCGGGTTTTGGCTCCTCTGACTGGGTGGAAGCAGTTCTTTGTAGCACAAGAATCGAAATATCGCCCTGTGGGCCAGGCACCTTCAATCGGTGCTCAGAAATGGCTGGATCGTTGCGTATTTCAGCGACTCGAGCAGCTTCACCTTCGCTGCTGAGCTCCCACTCCCGAAGCTCCTTAACTACCTGATGCGTTGTCGGGGGTATCGGCATAGGGCTATCCTCAAGATTTGCAACAATCTCTGGGTCATACGGTGGTCGAACCACGTGGGTGAATGCCATCTTGACGATCTTGAGGTGAGATCTGAACGATCGAAGGTTTCGATATGGCAGAATGTAGGAAATTGCCTGGAAGATTGTGGGGAACACTTGGGTCTATAGCAATGGTCAAGGGTCGTATGGTGTTTATACCTCATGACTCAATAGGTTCAGTCCACCAGGTTGCTGGAAACACCACCTATTTTGGAACAAATCCCCGCTCACGTGCTTCTCAGCTATGAGCCATCTAGACCAATCGAATGGGTAACTGAGCCTGCTTGTGTATATAGGGTATGCTTGCTCTGAGATGAATTATCTACGTGTCGCTCAAGAGATGTTTGACGTAGCCGAATCTCAGAGTGATATTGTGCACTTCCGTAAAATTGCAGCATTTTGATCATGGGAACCAATAATCGTCGATCTTATTTGAATGAATCACTATCTAGAGAACTAAGTGATGTAAACTCTCACGGCCTAAACAGGGTTTATCATAGTCTTCATTCAACCCTTCTCATCCTTAAAGAAGTTGTCCCAGTATGCTCAGGAAGAGCAGGATAAGCATAATCTTGGTAAGCTTGACATACTTGAGATCAGCCCGGGACTCGACTTGAGAAATTGGGACTCATAGTTTGAAGAAGATAGAAGTCATGCATGTCAAGCTCCACTGCACCGATTTTCATCTTGCTTCATGGGAATTATAAACAACTGCACAGAACGTCACGGCCCTCACGAGCATGCTGGCTGGACTTTGCACAAAATTGCAACCCTAGAAAACCTGTTCCTGTCCGAATAAATGTGTCTACAGTGTTTACAGTATTCAAAGCATTGCTGCCAACGTGAAGAGTGAAGAATAAAACATCCTTGTGCCTTCAGGACCAACACATGAATCGTGGACACCGATTGCCACCAGATCACAGACAATGGAAGCTAAAAAGAAGAGTCAACTCATGAAAATCCTCAGTTACGAATCGACGTCAAGTCTCGTCGCTCAATGCCCGCTCCCCTGTTTGAGAATAGCCTCGTTGAGCGCGTAAAGCTCCTCCCAGTTGATCTTGGGTCCCTGGAAACTCTTCTTGCCTGTGGTGAACCAGAACACGATGATGATGGATGTAAAACCGACGAGAATGACACTAGTGTAATTCATGGCGCCGACAGTAACGGGCAAAGTTGGGGGCATGCAGACAAGCACGGCGAGGATCCAGATCCAGACAGAGCTGAAAGCATTGCAGACGTATCCGACAGGGCCCAGGTTGAGATATCGGGGGGGAAGATGCTTGGATCTACCGCGGAAGAGGAGGATCATCTGAGGGACGGCATATGAGATGTTGAGGAAAAGAACGGCCGAAGTGACGATGGAATTGAAGGCAGTGGTGGAAGCCAGGTAGAGCAGACCGTACAAGCAACCAAAAGTGACGGATGCGACGGTCGTGCGAAGGGGAAGGTTCATCTTGGTGTCGATGTGAGAAAAATATCCAGAGAATGGAACACCGCCCTAAAGAACACATTAGTTTCATTGAGAATCAGCCCAGGTCCGATCGTGGCACTCACGTCACGGGCAAAGGCCCAAGCGATACGACCACTGGTAACCCACTGAGAGGGAAGGCAGCCTGAGAATAACGTGTTAGTAATACTGATTATAATAAGAATCACGAAGTTGTCGACTTACTCAGGTAAACGAATAGCAAGATAGAAATGAGGCCAAGGGTGGCCTTGTCGCTTCCAGTACTAGTCACCATGTCAGTCACATACAAATGTGCCTTCATTACCCGAAGCTTACGCCTGTCTGAATAGTTCCATACTGGGAAGAGGAGAGCTGGCAACGGCATCGATATCGGTCGAGAAGAAGAAGAGGGCAATCATCATTGGGAAGCAAGTGCACATGCCGATCACCATAGTAAGAACCATGACCTGTGGAACGCGGCGACCAGGGTGTGTCATCTCTTCACTGATATGGATAACTGGTATACAGGTTAGTGTCATAAAACAACAAACAGTCAAGGAGACCTTGCTCACCTCCGTCGGTACCACCAAAGGCATACATGGCATTAGAGATTCCGAGCATGAAAGCGGCTCCGCTGTTCCAGCCACTTTGTCCAGCTCCACCATCAACGAGGAAGGACGAAGGCTGCGTGTTCTTGTGCATGCCAACACAGGTGAAGAGCGTGATGAAGAATCCGGTGATGGTGACGTACAGAGCACCCTGAACAGTCCAATGAACTTTGGTGGGTGCAAGGACGACGGGGATTACTTAAGTATTATGTGTTAGTTTCGAGTCGATGATTGCATCCTTGTAGATTGTCTCACCAGTGATAAGTATAGCTCCCACATAGATGAGGTAAATCTGCCATTGAGAAGCTGCATAGCCCTGATTGTAATGACCGATGATTCCGGAGAGAGTGACCGCGAACAGAGAAGTTCCAGAGCATCTACAGGCTGAGTGTCAACAACATCCCCCAGCAAAACGACGAGGTTGACGGTCGGACTCACGTTACGATCCACCAGGCAAGAGTCGATACCCAGCCAACAAAGTATGCAAGGACACGTCTCGAACGTTCCGGGGCAAGGATAAAGACGAAATGGTACTGGCCACCGCTGGACTAAAAACACGTATTCGTTAGCAACGGATTTTTGGTATCTTCGCGCTTCGAGTTGGATCACTTGAACGTACCGGAAACGCAGATGCGATCTCAGCCAGCCCAAGAGTAATGGTACATTGGGCGAAGAAGGCACACAGAAGACCAATGATGACTGATCGAGGTCCGCCGTAGATGATGTTTTGGCCAAAATTACTCTTCTCATATTAGTCTAAACCAATCTTACATTTCCAACGGTTTCTACTTACTAGGTAACCAATCCATGAGTTAGTGATACTGAAACCGAGACCCAGAGCGGCAATCCAGCGGAACTGTCGTTTCATGACAGTGGTGTGACCGTTGGCCCTGAGCTGAGCCTCGTCAGCGTCGACGGCAGCCAGGTCAAGGATATTGCCTTCGACAATGCTGCCAGCCGAAGGGTCTCTTGTGACCGGCTGGGAGGTTTTCTTTTGGTCCAGATCTGACTCCATCATCGTGATGTATACGAGAAGATGTAAGATTGATGCGATGAGATACCCTGTTTAGAGTTGAGAGTTTTGAAGTCCTTGCTGAATGGTAGATAGGAGATGATGGAGAAAGGGGTTGATTGTCTCGAAGAAAATGGCCAGGATATGCTCCTTAATGTATTCCACAGCGAAGAGACAACGCTCGTGATAAGGATGGCTAGTGCCCAAGCATTTGGGGATACCAAGTCTTTTTTGCCTCAGCGACTTATTAGTCTGCGTTGTGTAGGGTGCATCAACGAAACAGATCAAGAGAGGGAGTCTGGGGGCTTGTTAGCGTCGTGCGGGGGCGGGTACGTGACGATAAAGATACGCGACTAAATAAGTCACTCTGGGGTTGCATTAACCCTTATCAGGAACCTGAGAGAGTCTTCCGTTCGCTGAGATGGTTCTTTGACAGCGGCGATGAGCTTAGCCAGCATCAGACTGATAACCTGGCATATCAGTTTAGATGTCACCCTGGCGCCTCGGAGGAGGGTTGATTTGATACGCCCAGATGAACAAGCGATATCTACCTTCCACGCCAAGGCGGCTATCGTGGGGAAAGAGGACCACTGTACTCCTCTTCAACTCCTATCTGCGCTGGAGATTGAGAACCCTTGACGGAACGGGCTACAATGGGAGGTGTGTTGATAGGTTGGAAGTGATCCTTATTTGGGAAAGCCTGCCAGTTGAGATGGTGTCTCTATGCACTATCAGATGACATGCTTGAAACATGATCCGGTATCTTGACTTGGATGCCATAGCGGTAATCAGGGATCATGGTACTAATCTTATCTGCAACCCAAATAGAGAGAGGGAGGGAGGGCGTAATGGAGACAAGAGCAAAGTATTTCTGGGACAAGCCTCGTTGTAGCTGATAGGCTGTCATTATTGCTTGTTTGGGAAATCATACCAGCCAAAGTCATTTACGTCCTTGACGCTGACCAGCGACAAAGCCTCGAACCCGACTAGTGCATAAGTTGAAATGCAAAAGAGCAGGCACAAGCATTAGAGTTAGTGGTTTCTAATACGCGGTGGTCGCTTCTTTGTGAGCCTCCATCATGTCAGCTATTTCAGAATGCTGGGGTTACGGTATCTCTTCCAGTTCGACGGTGTGCACTCTGCATGAGCTTACACAATTCTAACTTGACTACGTACACATTCCGAGGAATTAATAAATTGGAAACAGGTCAAGAGTACATGCCGAGGCTCTATGCCATGCATATAAGATGGGAGGGAACCCTGGTATAGATACATGACACGTTCAAGCAAAAGACCCCTTTTACAACAGCCGGCAGCCAACAGAAAACACCTCTATTGCCCTTCTACTTCTCCTATTGATTAACCGAGAGATAACCAAACAGAGTCTCTACATCATGATATCAAACGTGGTCTATTCACAATCTCCCGGGCCACTGGGCGAACTATTCAAGACCATTGGCGTCTCTCACGCCGCCAAAATCTCCCTCGCTGGACATTTAGTCGTCACCGGAGGACAGCCCGGTTTCGACTTGACCACAGGCACACTCGTCACATCAACAATCCGAGCTGAAGCAGAAGCATGTCTTGACTGCGTTGAGGCAGCTTTGAAATCCGCTGGCGTCGAGAACGGCTTGGCATCTGCACACAAGTTTACTGCATACCTCATCGATTTCAAGCATGATGATGTCCTGATGGAGGTTTGGAGGGAGCGACAACCGAATCATCGTCCTGCTTGGGTTACCATTGGTGTTAAGGAGTTGGGAGTTCCAGGAATGCATTTTGAGATCGTGGCAGAGGCAATTCTAGCATAAAAAACGGTCAACGGGCACACAAGCATACAGTGAATTATTTAGAGCATGTCATATGATAGATCAGAAATGCGAATTGATTTATCGTCCCCCTTCAAAAACGAGTTGTTCCCATCGTATACGCGTTTAGACCTCGTCGCGAGTTTGGATCTCAAGGGTACAAGAAAGCGGCTGTCACCAGCAGTTGACCGAAAGCCACTTAGCCCGGTCTCAAGTCAAATGCAGCGTGTTTGACTACTTAAACGGGCATGGATAGCTCTTGTCAAGCAAGGGGTCGACAAGGTAGGACATGGCCGTGTACCCGATCTTGCAGCTATCTGCCCCTTCACCTCCCCCGCACTTCGGGATGCTTTTACTTCCTAAACAGGACATAGCATATCTTATCTAATCGGAAAACCCTGCGGCTCGAGTCCACTCGCATGGGTAGGATCTAGACTCACACAGGCTTAGAGGATATCGTGACCCTATCTGCAGCCTTAAAGCAAACCCAGAGACATTTGCGTCCCCCTCAATATCAGAGTCTTTCTCCAGAATCATCGATCCAACCAGTTGGTTGAGAACGTTGCTCTTTTCATACAACACGTACCACGATGACCACACCAGAGCCTGTCAGTAATGAGCCTCGCATGTCGAGACGAGCCTCAGCACGTCGAAAAGGTTTCCTTTCCCCGCGATCCACTTGCGCACCAACCAACCCCCCCTCTGGTCCCCCATATTCTCATCGTATCCCGCCATGGTCCTAACACTACCCCCCGAGCGTTGTGCCCAATGCCAATCCAGACTAACCGTTGTTGAATACAGATCCAGCTTGTGGCACATGCCGAAAGAAGTGCAGGAAATGTGACCGCACACGTCCAGTCTGCAACAGGTGCCTGACAAAGGGCCTCTACTGCGAGGGATATCCGCCGCGCTTCCAGTTTTGTGACACTGTACCAATCAAACAGTCACTGCCAAAACCACAGACACAGACACAGGCGCAGGCGCAGGCACAGGCGCAGTCACAGCCGCCGCTGCCGTCACAAACCCAGGCAGAGACGCCATCAGAGTCACAGCCGCAGGCCCAGGAACGCTCGGCAACTGTGCCGTTGGAGGGTAACAAACCCGAGCAGACTGAGGCTGCGTCCGAGATCCTGTCGCCCTTGGGAGAGACTGTTATCGATACATCATGGCATCCTGAAGATCCTGAGCCGATTCAACCGGACGCAGCTACACCGGCCGCCATCTCACCGAACCATGAGCGAACAGCACTCGAGGTGGCGACTCCAGTCAGTTTCAACCTTCCGAGCATGGTGGATGCTACGTCTCCGAATTTTCTCTCCTCCCCTGCCACTTCGGGTTGCAGCCCCCAGACGTCATTATCTAATACATATGCTCGTCTTGACGAGATAGATCTGGTGGATTATTCCACTTTGATGAATCATTGTACGAGACACAAAGACCACACATGTTGGAGATATCTCTTGCTAACTACTCCTCAGTCACACAAAATGTGACCACATCCATTGCTATCGCCAACAGAGGGCTGAGAAACCCATTCCGTGAGCATATTTTACCCCTGGCATACACACATGATGGAGTCCTCCACGCACTTCTCGGACTATCGGCTTGCCACATGCACTTTTCGGGAAAAGACGAGAGTCAAAAGTGCTCCAACACTGCGCTGCGACATCGGCTAGCTGCGATCCGCTCTCTGGGGGCTCTGCTACCGAGAGAACTAACTTCGGAGCTATCGAGCACCGATGAGGCGTCGGTGCTGGCAATAGTTCTTCTTTTAGTCTTCCATGATGTAGGTGTTCTTAATCTGCAACATGATGGATACTCGGTCAGGCCTCCATATCAAAAAAATACTAACACGAGTATACGGAGCTAGATCTGTGAGACGGGTGTCTCTAGCCATGGTGCTCATCTAACCGGAGTGTCCTTTCTCTGCTCTAGACTGGCTAGGCAATCCAGCCCCAACACGAGGAACAGAGCAACTGTATTTTTTGTATCATCTCTAGCATGGTAGGTCCACATTCCGTTTCTAGGACTATGACCATCAAAGCATGTTCAAGTGCTAATATCATGTAGGCTCGACATGCTCCGAGGTTTCAGCGGCGCAGAAAAACTGGCATACCCAGATGATGTCCGCGCATACGTTCGCGACCACGGTAGCCGCGCATTTCACAGCTTCATCGGCTGCCCTCCGGTCATCTTCTTCCAAATCGGGTTGGTATTGCAATCTGGCAAGGAGTTCCTCTCACAGGACATCTCACTGGATGACTTCCATGTCGTCCTCCAGAATGCAGAGAACTTCTTCCGCAGCTGGGATCCTGAACAGGCAACGTATCCAACCTCGGACCCGGAATGGATCTACCTCGCTGAGGCATTCCGCCACGCCTGTCTACTCCGCACGCTCCGTTTTCCCGACGCCTTCTTAGTCCCCTGCACAGATCCTCTTATCTCCGAATCCGTGACTGCCATTATGAACGTGTGTGCAAAGATGCCCCGCGATTCCCCCTTTTACAAACGTCTTTTGCTTCCTCTATTCCTTGCCTCGGCCGACACCGCAGTACCTTACCAGATACACTACGCAGGTCTCTGCTTTAACCAGATCAAGCACTCAACAGGCTTTCGACATCCTGCCATGACCGACCTGTTGACCCGGGTATGGGAACAACGAGCGAATGGCAATGCGATCAACGTCCCTTGGATGGAGTTCGTACGTACAACTATGCTCCTGAAATATCCTTCATGATGTTGAATGCTAACTAGTGTACAAGACATGCGAGGAGACACTCCAATCCCAGCATGCTTACCTTTTCTTCTGAGCTCCATGTCATGATGTACTACTGTATAACTAATCCTGCTCTTAGTAAGGAACGCAAGTGTGGAGGCGTTTTGGGGCAAGTTCAAGAGGCCGGTTTGTTCAATTCAGTTGTTTCGGTAGCATTGCATTGTTCCTGCAGTACCTTGAAAGTACCATCTGTGGGTGTCCATTGGCTGAAGACATGTGAATACCACCTCTCCCATCATCAGTTCTATTAAGCATCTACCACTGGGCCAATTGACCTTCTCCATCTTCTGACTACCAGCTCAACAGGCTGTACTCACTGACCTTGTCGTTTTTGGAGAATCATAGTAACAATCCATGTTACTCCGCACCATCCCACAACGCTAACAAGGGGTCAAGGTGAGGCAATTGATAGCTCGATAAGCTAGTGGCAGGACTTTGCTCCACGATATTTGTGTGTGCTCTGAAAAGAACCCTGAGACTGCATCGTATGTCTATGTCCGCAGGTCAAAGCAATGATAAATACCATCATTCTGATCGTGATATCTGTAGCTAATAGAGCGTTTATCGTCAGCTAATTAAACGAAATTGTGCTTGTTTACTCCAATCCTGACCTTACACTTACTTGTCCATAATATTATTCATATCTCAAGGCAGATACCCATACACAGCCAACAGTGGATTCCATGAATACATTACATAGATAAGCATCCGACTTCATCTTTATGCTACTAACTTGTTAACCCCCGGAGGACGTGATACCCCTGATAACCAGATCCGAGGTTCTCCACACCAGTCTTGTGATAACGAACATTTCGATCGACTGATTTGCAAGTATCGCGATATCGGTTGAGAACGGACCAAACCTGTCCCTCAGGAACATCCACCGGGTCCTTCATCCGGAGTCACTCGTTGTCTCTCGTTGCCGTCAAAGAGTCTCGGTTGGCTGGAAGTTGGGGGACTGGAAACTGAAGACTAGGATGAAATGCCGATCCCCGCCTCCAAGAGCTAGTGGTTGAGACCACTGCCTATTCAAGAAGTAATGACAGATTACCTACTGGGGAAGTAGTCTCAACTCGAACTAGCTTTCCACCATTTCTCTTACCCACCGTCTTGACGGGATGCACATCATGGGCTTATCTCTTCCCCAGGTTTCCAACTCAGTCCTGGGTAGTTCCAGTGCGGGGAGATACCCGGGACGGATACACCGCACTGTCATTTGTTTTCAATCCTGGACTTTCGGCGTTGGTGTCTTACTACAAATTTGGTCATCGCGGTAGCGTTTCTCCCAGCCTCACACCATCTCCAATCCGTGTCTTAAACAAAGCATTGACCCGTCTTGTCTTTCTTTCTGTCTCTTGTTCCGTGTTCATCAATCCAGCATAACCAACAACCACCATAATGCGTACCGCGAATCTTTCACGAGATGGTAACATCTACACCAAGAAGACTGGCTTGAAGCCTGGTCTGCACACATACGCTGTGATCAAGCCAGAGAAGAAAATCCGCTCCAATGACGAGACCTACGAGGCAATTGTCATTGGTGGTGGTTATGCTGGTCTCTACGCCGCTCGAGACCTCGTCAAGGCTGGTCAGTGATCGATTGGGATTCCCGATCCATGAAATCCACTGACATGTTACCAGGAAAGCGCACCCTCCTCATTGAAGCCCGCGATCGTATTGGTGGACGAACATGGAGTGCTGAAGTAGACGGTACTACCTACGAGATGGGAGGAACTTGGGTGTCTCATGTTCACGGCCGACTCTGGGCTGAGATGCAGCGCTACGGACTCGACAAGGACGTCACAATGTCCCGCACCGAGGGCGGTGGCTGTGATTACTTCGTCTTCCACACTCAGGATGGCTCTCGTAAGCTCTCCCACAAGGAAGCCGGTGACATGACTGCCCGCGCCTGGAAGATCTTCATCAACATCGACGGCAACGACGGTCGCGACATTTGCCCCAAGCCCTACGAGATTACCGGCAACAACCGCATCAGCGCTGAGGCCGTCAGAGAGGTCGACCAGCTATCATGCCGTGACCGCCTCAACCAGGTCAAGCACCAGCTCAGCGCTGACGAACTTGCCCTCATAGAGTCTCTAATCCCCCACTGCGGTGGTGCATCTCCCGAGGACATGGCTTTCCTCGAGTTCCTCCGATGCCAGGCCCTTCAAGGCTGGGGCCCTGACAACTTTGAGGAGTTCTGGACCCTCTACAAGATCCGCGAGGGTCAGTCTACACTAGCCCGCTCCATCTTTGACGATGCTGTCAGCCTGGGCTTGCAATACACCTTCAACACCCCCGTCAAGTCCTTCGTCGACCGCGACAACGTCGTTTCCGTCTACGATGCCAACGATACTGTCTATCGGGCCAAGCGCGTTGTCAACACTATTCCCCTCTGTGTCCTTCCTGACATCAAATTCGACCCTCCTCTGTCTCCCCTTCGCCAGGAGGCCATCAAGGAGGGCCAGGTCAACTACCACGCCAAGATCCACGCCGAAGTTGAGGGTGACTTGCGAGGTCTCCGAGGCATGTGCTGGCCCGGCGAGTTCCTTTACATCTATGGTGATGGATTCTGCGCTGGTGGCAAGACCACCCGCATCACCTCATTTGCTGGTGATCTGCGAGGAATTCTCGATCCCAAGAAGGAGCCCGAAAGGCTCGAGGCTGCTCTCAAGAGATTCCACCCCATGGAGATCAAGAAGATCATTTTCCATGACTGGCTCTCTGACCCCTACGCTCAATGCGGCCCTGCTTACTACAGGGCTGGCTACATCACAAAGTACCTTGCCGAGCTCCAGAAGCGACATGGCAATGTCATCATGGCCAACGCTGACTGGGCTCATGGATGGCGATCATTTATTGAGGGTGCTATGGAGCAGGGTGGTCTTGCTGCCAACCTCATCATGAAGGAGCTCGGCATCGACGGTGCCAACCGTCCTCCTGTCCGACCCGCGAGGATCTAGAATCGTCCGGGGTCGATGTTGGAGAAAATTGTAGGTAAATTGAATCTGTCAAGTAGTGTCGAAATTAGCTAGTTTATATGTTGCATGTCAAAGTGTCAATTATTGAGGAACAAATATGATCAAGTCTGAAACGTGACGACAAGCATGGTCTTGTTTGGCCCAAATGCTTCAACATTTTTATACCATTAACATACAGCCTTGGTCCTCATGAGACATTATAACAGCATAGAGATTGGCAGCATTTCCGCAGAGGAATTGTCCACGGCCAACGCTCTCTCATCCTTGATGAAGGCTCGTTTGGTCTCCCCTCGCAAGACATTGTTCATCGAGCCTTCATCTCCTGTTTATTCTCTATTTCAATGTACAGTCACAATGTCACAACGTATCGAACTTCTTGGCTTGACCTATGTTTCTGAACCATTTCATGTCATTGTTGCTACCTAATTGTACAATCCACCATTGGCACACAAAACACCTCCTGTGCTCCATCTCGCATTCTCTGTGCAAAGGAACACAACCAGCGGCGCGATATCATCAGGCTGAGCAATTCTGGCAGCAGCTGGCGTCGAATCGATCATTGGCTTCATGTCCTCTCTGAATTGATCGTCACTCTCATTCCATTGATCTAGAACAGGACATGAGTCAGTATGCTGATCTGAGGTTGAGATTAATTCTCAGGGTCAAGACTCAGGACTCACCAGTGGCAACAGGGCCTGGGTTCACACAGTTGACAGTAATGCCGTGGGATTGACCCAGCTCCTTAGCCCAGACGCGTGCGAGGGCTTCATTAGCAGCTTTGGTAGCGGCGTAAACTGAACATCCAGCCACACCAAGGCGGGCAGCAGCTGAAGACACAAAGACGATGCGACCACCTTGAGGAAGATAAGGCTCAGAGGCTTTTGTGAGGAAGATGGGACCCTTGACGTTAGTGTCGAAGAGAGAAGTGTAGATTTCTTCGGTGATTTCGTTGAGGTTTGCATCGGTACCCAATGCAGCGCTATGATTTAAGGGATGAAATGTTAGCCAAATCTTGGAAACGCAAGCTCAGAGCGAGAGTGAGAGAGAGAGAGAGATGTACTTGTGAATGAGAATCTCAATCTTGCCAGTCTCGCTAATGCTGAGAGCTGCTTTGATGAGCTTGTCGCACTCATCAACCTTGCCAACATCGGCCTGTGTAGCTACCGCCTTGACACCAAAGGCTTTGATCTTGTCGACAAGGTCTTCGGTGCGCTGACGACTGCCGGGGCTGACATAGTTAGCGACAACGTTTGCACCCCGTATCGCCAGAAGGCGTGCAATCTCGGCGCCGATTCCTCTGCGTTGACAAGCCGGTTAGCATGGCTTTGGTGAAGCTATGATGCGGGGAGGATGCTACTGAACATACCGAGAGGCTCCTGTGACAATGGCAGTCTTGCCCGTCAAATCCAATCCTTTGAAGTTTGGCATTGTGGTCGCGATTTTGTTTACGATTAGATCTAAGACTTTCGAAGAAAACACTGGTCCAGAAGACAAGTGATACAGCCATGGCAATGGAGTTGAGGATAGCAAGGTTGCATAGCTCATTCATAAGTATTATCATGCCAGTGTCCATCAGAAAGCATGAAACTCTCCCCCTTGTCTATGATAGTGCGGAAGCTATCCAACCTTGGCGATAGCTCCAACCGAAACCCCAGATTTGAATTGGGCGCCAGCCAACCCTGGACATGCCTCCAACTGGTCTATCATGGGGTGTGGCGATTTTATTCTAGCATAAATGATTCCAATTGAATGAAAGGGTGGCCCTGAACTCGTGCAACACATGATGAACGTAGCGTGCTATCATCATCGAAAGACTCGTCATGACCGATGCAAAGCTACACGCATCAAGATACATGGGGCACGATGCATTCCAGGTTACAGTTGTTTCGTGAATGCAGGCCACCAGCTAGTGCGACCTGGTTAGCTGGGAAGACTTCCTAATCAAGTCACACCGGCCATCGATGAGCCAGAATCTAGAGCTACCCCGCAACCGGGTTGCCTAGATCGTCATGGGAGAAGCTACTCTTTTTCTTGTGGAGATTGGTATCATGAGGAGGAAAGTAACTGGCTCATGGTCGTGCCAATTCTGACAAACTAGTTGATAGCACTAGTAAACATGTTATCACTGTGCATCAACAGCAAGCAAGGCTCACAGGTCCCTGCTCTCATGAGCTTGGGAAACATTGTGATGCATTCTCCAAGGTCTTCAGCTCTGAGCCATTAATGTTTTTGGTTGCGTGTTTCCTTTGTTGATAGGACTTGAGATTCAGAGATACCGATATCAGCATCCGTTATCTCCAACTAGTCTACTCCATTTCCCTCTCCAGTCTCTCCTCTACTCTTCTTATCATGCTTCAGTTACACTCGGTAACTGGTTGCAAAGATTTATCTAAGCTGGAGAGTCTCGTGCCTGGGCATGACCATGATAAAAAGGAAGTTCGGAGAAGGGGACCGCCTTAATCGGTATTCCTCAGAGAGGAAATTTCGCTAGTATCCCCTTGCAAGTGGCGAGTTGGTTTGCGGCCTCTTGCTGGCTGAAGCTATTGCCCGAATCAGCAAGACGCGGCGCATCCTTTGATTGAGTGCGGAGTAGAGTGCGGAGAGAAAGCGTGCCGTCCATGGAGAAGAACAAAAGACAATCGAGATATAAACCTGGAGTCTTTGCCATTGAGCATTTTCGTGGTATCATCTCAAATTTCTTATGCTTCTTCTATGTTGAATTGGACACAGTGAATCACCGAACTCACGAAGATACAATTTGATTCAATTCAATTCAATTCAGTTCAGTGCAACACAACGAAACTCAATACAACACATCCATCATCAACTCAACATCGCAAGTCACAATGAGCGGCAAAGCCCACCCTCTCGACCCTCTCACAACCGCCGAGGTCCAGTCCGCCTCAGCGACACTCCTCCGTCACCTCTCCATCCCCAAGACAGATATCCGCTTCAAGGTCATTGATCTGTTTGAGCCTCTGAAGGATGAGGCTCTTGCCTATCTTCACTCCAACGGCCCCGTCCCCGACCGTCATGCCCGAGCTTACTACCACGTCAAGAACGACACTTCACTAAGCAGGGCCAAGATCAACATTACCAAAGGCACTGTCGACAAGATTGACTCACTGCCTGACGCACAAGGTCCTGTTGACTGGGTTGAGTACGAGCAGGTCAACAATGCTTGCAACAGTCACCCTGATGTCTTGGCCGAGGTTGCCAAGCTCAAGCTTCCTGCTGGGTGAGTACGGATGGTTTTATCATCAACACGGCAGTTCGTTAATTTCCTTACTTAGTTCCCGAGTCGTCAATGACCCCTGGGCTTACGGCACAGATAACCACGAAGAGCGACGTCGCCTATTCCAATGCTACATGTACCTTGCCATGAGCGATGACCCCGAAGCCAACCACTACTCCATTCCTCTCCCACTTGCTCCCATCTTCGACGCACACACCATGGAACTAGTCGCGATCGAGAAGTTGCCACAGGGTCTTGGTGACGAGGTTGATGAGGAGACACAGCCCTGGGTTCCCGTGAAGCCGGTCGAGTACAGCGCCCGAACATTGGGTCAGGAAGCTCTCCGCAAGGATCTCAAGCCCCTCCAGGTTGTCCAGCCTCAGGGTCCCTCATTCAATATCCAGGGCCGCAACGTCTCATGGCAAAAGTGGAGCTTCCAGGTTGGCTGGAGTCTTCGTGAGGGCCCTATCCTCCACGATGTTCGATATGACGGAACCTCCATGTTCTACCGTGTTTCCATGAGTGAAATGACCGTTCCCTACGGTGATCCCCGAACTCCCTACCACCGAAAACAGGCATTCGATCTTGGTGACTCTGGCTTTGGTCTCACCTCCAACAGTCTCGCTCTTGGATGCGATTGTCTTGGTCTGATTGCCTACTTTGATGGTGTTCGAGTCGCCGCTGATGGAACTCCCGTCACCATGCCCAACGTTGTCTGCATGCACGAAATAGACGACGGTATTGGCTGGAAGCACACCAACTGGCGCAACGGCATGTCTTCTGTGGTGCGAGACCGAAAGCTCGTCATCCAGTGCACATCTACTGTTGCCAATTACGAGTACATCCTTGCCTTCGTCTTTGACCAGGCCGCCAATCTCCACATCGAGGTCCGCGCTACCGGTATCCTGTCCACCATGCCCGTCCGCGAGAACGCCAAAAAGTCCCCTTGGGGAACTGTTGTCGCCCCTGGCGTTCTTGGTGTGAACCACCAGCATCTGTTCTGCGTCCGTGTTGATCCCATGCTCGACGGATCGCGCAATAACACCATCATCTACGACGATGCCATCCCTGTCCGCGACGAACCCGATGTTGACCCCTTCGGCTGCGCTTTCCGCGTCAAGACAACTCCCATCACCAAGCCCGGTGGCTACGACCTCGACCTGGACAAGGGTCGTGTCTACAAGATCATCAACCCCAACCGAATCAACAAGATCTCAGGAAAGCCTGCTGGATACAAGCTCCACGCGATTCCTGGTCAGATGATCATGATGGGTGATCACACTTTCAACTACCGCCGTGGCCTCTTCGCATCCCGACCCATCTGGGTCACCAAGTACCAGGACGACGAGCTGTGGGCTGCTGGTGAGTTCACCAACCAGAGCAGAGAGGACACTGGTCTTGCCACATATGCCACTCGCGACGAGAACGTCGAGAACGAGGACGTCGTCTTATGGCACTCATTCGGCCTCACTCACGTCACACGACCGGAGGGTAAGTCATCTATTTGTCATGTCCCTGTCCGTACCAAAAACGCTCACATAACATAGATTTCCCCGTCATGCCCGTCGAGAAGTTGTCCATGACCCTCAAGCCTACCAGCTACTTCGACCTCAACCCGTCCAACGACGTTCCTCGGTCGAACCAAGAGCAGAACAAGTCAACCCAAGTGTCTCACGGAACTCCCACAGAATCCTGCTGCAGAGCGAAGTCGAACCTATAAAGCGAACTGGACAATGGGATGTTTTATCTCGTATTTGAAGAAAATATATATCTTGAAGAATTAGCCGTCAGCAATTTGATTTATGGTAGATTTCTTGCGGAACTGGAATTAGATGATCTAAGGAATGAGTTAAATGTGACATATTTGATAGAAGATGACTTCGATTTGCTAGACAGTGATTTGAATCTATAGATACGTGATATACATTGTTTCTGAGGCTATTTCTGCTTCCAGGGATGTTTCTTTGACTGGGTGGCATGTCAGCCGGGCTTACAGACATGATCTTTATAAAACACTTCCCAAAGGTTTGAGAATCCTTGACGGGTACGGTATACATTTTCAAGTTCTTGGGGATTATACACTCATGCACTCCCGTCAACACCTGGCATCACTATTGCCTCCACCATAACTCAACCCACGAATTAACAATTGTCCCTCTCGTATCTCTAAGAATTAAAGTCGTTGCATGATCCTCATTCCTTCCACTTCTCTAACTGTTTGACCTTCCTCACAACTTTGGCTGGCGAACCAACAGCCACACTCCATGGCGGTATATCTTTAGACACCACCGAAGAAGCTCCTATCGTGCACCCTTCTCCGATAGTTACACCCGACAGAATCACAACATGCCCGCCGATCCAGCAATCGTCTCCAATGGTGATGGGTTTCGCATACTCGATGTTCTGGCGTCGACTCTGGACCTCAACCTCGTGCGTAGAAGCAAAAATTGATGTATTGGGTCCGATAGTTACGCGATCGCCAATGGTGACGAGGGCGCCATCGAGGATGGTCAGGCCGAAGTTTGCGAAAAAGCGCTTGCCGAGACTGATGTTGCAGCCATAGTCGATGATGAAGGGTGCCTCGATCCACACATCCTCATTGTCTAGGTGGCCTATTATCTGCTTTAGGCGCTCATAACGCTCTGCACCGACTTCTTCTTCAGTGTCGGCAATGGGAAACCGTATATTGTAGTCCATAGCCCATCGTCGGGCTTTGAGTCGCATGTGTCTCAGTTCAGGTACAAAAGAGTCGTATCTGTCAAGTGTCGGTAGATGGTAGCATGATTGTGCAGTGTGTACACTTACAACATGCCAGAAATCATTTTTTCATACTCGTCTAAGCCGTGAGGAACATGTTGAAGGGACAATGACTTGGCGATCTCGTCGGGTTTCTTTGCTTGGGCGGCCATCTCGAATGCTTTGATCAGAAAGTCACAGGCGATACAGGGTTGACTCGGTGGTTTAGTTGCAGTATAACAGGGCGGCAGTCAAGACTTATGACCAGAGAATCTGAACATATAGAAGTGCTTTTTGCCAGATTTGGTAGTGATTCCAGCCATGATGGCACTAGAACGGGTCTGAGGGCGGGGAAACGGGTCTCATTCTGCGTAGCATCGATGACCTAACAAGGTCAACTTGACCAATTGTGGGAATAATGCAACATGTGACGTGAGTGAGTTTTGTAGTCAGAACGTGTCCTGCTCACCATCAGTACCATGTGAAGCGACTTCTCACAACTGAGTGGAGCCAGTAATGTATTGATTGATACTGTCATGTATCAGCAAGCCCGTTCATCCATGCGATGAAAGGACAGGTCGTGATACTCGTGTATGAGACAGGATTATCAAATTCTGGACGATCCAGGCGTCCATATGCCGCACCGCGTGCATCACCCATGGATATACATTGTGTGCCACAGCTTTATATCGTGGAAGAAATAGCGAATGGCAATCCTACTACTAAACTCCTGATCCATCGCATCCCTAGTGGGCGAAAATGAGGGCATATCCATCGCAGCCAGGAAGACGGTGATGAAAAAGCTTTGAAGTGAACGGCATTTGATCAAACAGTCACTGGGAAGTGCGTATGCAGATTCTTTCGATTTTATTTGACCAATGTGCATATTATTGAAACAACAAGTAGCCTAAACGGAGTATGCATTTTAATAGGAACAATCTGGCTACCACGTAGAGTTCACAATCGTGAAAGCACTTGAAGTAGGACAACTGAGCTAGATCTATGATGGTGTTACTCGGTCCAGCATCTTGTAGACAACGGAGGTCTAGTGTGTTCTCATTCTCGACGGTCTTGTTCCTGAAGCCGCTTCGTCCAAACTTGTAGCATTAATGGATATTCCTCGATGTGGATGGAGGTCAACTAATCAAGGCATCGCAATTATAAACTCAATTAATCTCGTCCATCTTAGTTCCTGATGACCAAAGTTACCCGGGTCCGAATCCAAGCTACTCAGCAGGACGGTTTGCCGCACTGATTCATGGAAATCTGGGAGGAGACTCTAAGATTCACGACAATGAACGACAGTGGTTCAATTTTAACAAATTAGCGACAACCCCGACAGTGAAAAACCCCGCTTGCTTTCCATTTGAAGGAAAGATCCCCAGCTTTAATCTCAATTGTTATATTCAATGCGGTATATTCAACGTCCATATCCTGGGGTAAAAAATAACCTCAAACCCCTCCCCTTCCGGTGGTGGGACCAATCGCAGCAGGACGTTCACTAATCGTTCATTGTTCACCATCTCAGTAGACAGCACAACCTAGGATACATACCCGATGACATCGGCACAGTATTCGGCAGACAGCTCTGGTTCCTTCATGGCGCTATAGGGTCTGTGCTGGCCTTGACCTGCGGGTATTTGATTGGAACTCAGGGGAAAGATCGTCTTTGCGGGGGTGGATCACTACTCTCATCTTGAAGATGTAGGATATCTACCATGTTCATCGTACAACGCTACTGTAATCCAGCCCACGAGCCACGGCATGGCTGCAAGCGAAGATTACGCGTCGACTCTTCGTGACTAAAAGACTATACATATTACCCATGTCCTATAGCTCTTAGTTATCCCCCTCATCCCCCAGAGCCCACATCGGAAGCATCTGTGTCTGTGGGGTAGATGCTCAGAACCTGGGGATAGCTTGACTAAAGTTTGTGAGTTATGTCAAGTCAATCATGGCAGAAACCTCAAGATGACTACTCAAATCAACCACTGGAATCACATATAAAAGGTCCGTTGAGCCCATGGCATCTTCAGACTCACCGCCTCAGCCTTCCTCGCCTCCTCATCGCAACCAGACCCGGTCTTCATACTAGCCACAATGGCATTCCTCTCAGCGCTAATCCTTGCGGCAGCTTCTTTCGCCAGAGGAGCCATCCTCGTTTCTGACCCTGGCGATTATGCAGACCTCGTCGCTGACGCTTCCGACAATGCCATCATGGCCGATTACACCACTGATATGGGCGGTCCTTTCGTTTTGATCTACGACATCACCGGCCCTTACTATTACAACGACACGGATGCAGTTATTGACCATAAGGAGGTATCCGTTGATAAGAACGACACTAGTGTTGTTGTTGCCACCGATAACACCTATCTCAATATTTCCTACTCGACCATTGTCAAGGAGGGCCACAGCACATGGCTTAACCAGGCCAGCTTCTTTGGCGTGAACGCTGCTGTTCACGTTTCAAACAAGTCTACCGCGTACATCTCTAACAGCAACATCACCGTCCATAATGGCGCTGCTAACATCTTTGCCTACGGATCCCACACCACTGTCTACGTTGATGACGTCGATCTGTACAGCTCTGGTCCCGTCTCTCACGCCATCTACGCCTCTGGAAATGGCACCGTTTATGCCAACAATGTCCGCAACTACGCTGGCGGTAATCGTTGCTCTGCATTTTCAGGCGACTCCCCTGCTGGCTATATCCACATTGATAATGGCGTCGTTCACACCACTGGTATTGGAAGTGCTATCTTCTACACACTTGGCGAGTCTCACGGCACTAATGTCGTCGGCAAGGCTGAGAATGCCCCCTGCGTCTTTAGTGACAGTGCTCAGCATTCTTACTTCAAGAATGTCGAGTTCACCTGCGGTCTCCTTGCTGGCACTGTGCTCTTCAGCTCTTCAGTGCGCGCAGAGGGTGCTTCTTTGAGTTTCGAGAACTCCAAACTGACCACTACTGGCGAGGATATGGCTGCTCTCTGGTTTGGCAATGTTGGTGCTACTGCTGAGATTATCTCCACGACGATCAACACCGCCTCTGGTATTCTGGTCATTGCCAACAACTCTCAGGTTACCCAAGCCTTCAGCTACTTTGCTGGTTATGAGGAGAATTCCTCCATCCAGCCTGCTGCAGTCAGCATTACTGTCTCCGAGTCTAGCCTTGAGGGTGACATCGTCGCATACAACACCAGCTCCATCTCCTGGAACTTGACTGACCATTCTGAGTGGACCGGCGCTGCTCTTCGAGGCGAAACTAGCGGCATCGCCAACGTTACCGTCGCTATCGATTCCTCCTCCACCTGGACTCTTACCGAGGAAGTTCATCTCCAGGCCTTCAACAATGGAGACAAGACGCTGGCCAATATCAAGGACAATGGCCACAGCATCTACTACAATCCATCCCATGCTGGGAACTCTTGGCTGAAGAAGAAGACTAAAAGTCTTCCTGGCGGTGGCAAACTCCGCCCTTCTTCTTAATTCAGTGTTTTCAAATTACTTTCTGCCGTTTGCAATAGAACGTCAGTGATGTATAATTGGAAGTTTGTGCTTGGGGACGGCCTGGACAGTTGTGCAGATGCATATGCTTACAACTATCCTTTATCAATGTACCGTTAGTGTAGGTGCTTCTGTATTAGCCAATGGTTAATTGCCAAATCGGGATGAAATGAATAGATTTTGCATCAATGAACTCCTTCAATGCTAGTAGAAACTCTCAGTGACTTTATCGGGCGTTTTGTCTCAAGGAGATTCGAGAAGCTGATCACAAAGCTTTGTTGGCCCAGATGGACAAAGAGTGCTTGTATGAGGGTTGAGATCTGGCAAATGTAGAATGTAATTTGTAAATACGCTGAGACTTACTTAGTCGAACATGAAAAAGCTGTTGCTAACACTCGACAGTAGTTTACATGCACATCGTATCCGATGTTCGTGCATGAACATCCTGTAATTGGGAGCCATTGGTGTCTACCATCAGAAACCTCGCACACTTACACACACAGCGAAACCCAAGTCAAGACAACTGACAGATTTTGGACGACACATGTGCCATTGGGGTCGCAAACATGGCCATTTAGGCTTCTAGTTGATCGTTGACGTGAGGCTGATAAATCTGACGAAAAACTTATCAATTTGAATCAAGTCAGCTGTATGCTTCTAAGAATCTTTGTCTCTCAAGAGCAGCATGTAGGATTTAGCCTAATTCCAAATGAAAGACCCGGAGATGGTGGCCTGACTCACACCGCAATGTAACGTGTAAGCTGATCATACTCTCGACTTCTTTCGACTGCATATAAAACGCATTTGGCACCTCTGTAGACAGTTAGCTACTCATATATCCAACTTATACATCAAATCGGTCAGTCAGCAATGAAAAATGGAGTTCAACCCTACAAAAGCAATTGTCCACAACGACGGCTGTGACCTCCATTACTGGTTTCAAGGAACTGGTCCACTAATCACCTTCATCCCTGGTGGAAATGGTCACGGCCGTCAATTCAACAATATCATGACTGCCCTCTCCGACCGCTTCACTTGTGTTACTTTTGACAGACGTCAGATGTCAGCGAGCCAAGTGCCCGTTAACAAGAGACTCAATCCTGTACAGCAAGCCCGCGATATCCGCGCTGTCATCAGAGCTGTAGGCTTCGACAAGTCCATCTTGTTTGGCAGCAGCAGCGGAGGCATTTTCGCGTTTCAGTTTGCTCACGACTTTCCTGAGCTGGTCGATCATGCAATCTGTCACGAAGCAGGGATTGCGAATCTCCTGCCTGACGCTTCCGAGCTTATAGATTGGATGGTTCATCTCCTGGAAGTAAGTGAGATTCATGGGTGGGAGAGTGCTCAAGAAGAGTTTGAAGTCGCACTTATCGGCTATGATGATGTGGGAATCCCCAAAACCGTTCCACCCGAACCTTCCAACCCCCAGAACTTCTGGGAGTACGAGTTCCCTGCACTGCTGGGGTACATGCCCAATCTCTTTCGGTTGAAAGAGAATCGTGTGAGCATCGGCGTTATGAGAGGGATTCGATGCAAGGATGCATTTTATGCCAGGTCAGTAGATGAACAGGCAAAGGTGCTAGAGTGTCCAGGTATGGTCGTGCCAGGTCACCATCAAGGATTCGAGACGGAGACGAAGGAGTTTTTACCATACCTTTTAAGAATGCTGGAGGATCTGGAGAAGAGAAGGTAGACTTTCGATGGATCTCTTTATGTGCCCGAACTTCAAAGATCTTATGCTGGTCAAGATTGTTGGCCATTACCAAAAGGGTAGAAAACATGATACGAGATTGAACATTGCACAACCACCATTTCTACAGTGTATTGTTCTCTACCTCTAATGATCAGCAAGGTTGTGACCAGATATTGAAACAGCACCTGTCAGTAACAACTTCAGACACCCCATCACTAACGTCCCAACCATTAATTTCGTTGCGAGATCCATATATTAGATCCATGCCCAGCTCTTATTCCGACTTGAACTCGTGAAAAGAGTACAAATACCTTCCACAATACACTCTCGACCACTCGGATCTACATGAAGACGATTACATAGTAAGCACCATACTCGAGAATAAAGGTTCGCTTGTCGCGTGGGTATCTACCTGATATGACCTTGATCAATTTTATCAGATCACCTCCTCAACCGGTTATATCCTCGCGAGTGATAAGAAGACAAAGACTCTGGTTCTTGTCATGAGTAGGGAGTAAAAATTGAAGTTCGATGATCAAGCGATTGGAGGGAGTGTTGATCCAGCCGTTGGCAGAATGACCCAGAAATACTATAATTCGAAGGACGGTGAAGAAGACGAGAGCGTAGAATGACAGGACAAGAAATATCTTCTCCAGGGATAACTGTCGAGGCATGATGGCACAAGCTGCTTGGCGTTATATGGTAAAGGTTTCTTTTGGCGAAGTTGTCTTGAAGAAACAGATAGAGAAAGAGGGTAGTCAACAGTGGGAATCGAAGAAAGACAAAAGAAACAATTTTGGGGATGGTTTAATTGATTGATGTACTTTCAACAGAACAAAGAAACTCGACACATGGACGATGAAGTAATAATATGAAGACACAACCAATACCAACCTCACATTTGAGATGGCTGACAACAAAGGAAAACTGGAGAGGAGCCGGTATTTGCAAAAAAAAAAAAATGAAAGGATTTTTCTTTTGTATTTCCGTAAGGCTTCATAATTCTTTATTGCAAGTTGCACCATTCATTCCACCTCATTATCTTGCACGTCAGCAAGATCACGGCCTCGACTTTGGTTCGATATCAAGTCATAACCTTCCACCCATTGACCTTGTAGCTGTCCACCTTATTTAACAAAGAATACATTTCTCCCCTTTGGCTTGGCCAAACCTGCCATTCTCGCTCCATATAGCTCCAATACCGAGTCTTCGGAAAGCAGGATATTTCTCACTAGTCTCATTTTCGTTACATCGCACTTTTTCCAGAATGAGAAAATTCTCGCAATATGACAAAGGATCGGACCCGGCTGAGGACCTGACGAGGAGACAGGTATAAGTTTCAAACCCTGTTCGTGATAACGTCTCATCATCAAACTGTGCAGAACATGACCATGGAATTGGCTTTGAAAGATCCAAGATCTCTCCTTCCAAGAGCATATAGGGAGGCGAAGACCAGTTTCCGGGAGCGACTTGTAAACGAAGGTCAATGAGTGGCCCTTTGATGAGCAGCAGGGTTGATCGAATCTCAGAAACGTGTGCCAAGCCGGTCCAGGAAACATCGAAGCTGCACAAGTCAACGTGATCTTTTGTCGCCCTTTCATTCATCTCCGAATCTCTGCCCCAGAAATCGAAGATCACCGCCCCATTATAGGACAACCATGTCCAAGAAGGCATCTTGACGAGCTCAGAATCCTTTCTTGGGCCATGCTGGGACCACAGCAGGCCTTCCACAAAAGACTCACGCCACAAGCCCAGCATTGGCGACTGGTCCGTCAATTGCTGGTAGTAACTCGCTATTCCTGCCATCGCTGCCACTCTATCCTGTTGGAATGTGAAGTTTCTCATTGAATAGTCCTCAATCCATTCATACCACATCCTATCCTTACGTCCTGGACGCATGGTCTGAAAGTCCAGTTCACTACGAAACACTTTTGAACGCTCAAAAGATTGGCCGGCCTGTGTATTGTAAGAGCACTTGCATTGCCAATAGACTTCTTTCTCCATGCAGTGAACGGTGCGGCACGAGAGGACTTCTTCTTGCAAAGTCCATCCTCGAGTGCTCAGATGTCTTTGACTTTGGATCTGTCGTGCTGTTTGCGCCTGAAAACGAACCATGATGCTTTGATCATTATCTTCTTGCCGAAACAAAAAGGTTCTGAGGTTCCCGCCGGTCGACCCGACGCATTTGGTCTCGATACCCTCACCAGGCTGCAACTGTAAACAATTGTTGGAGAGATCGTTATCATCCAGCTGACAAAAACAGCCTTCAGTGCTCTCTCGAGCATCACTTGCCGCTATGTTGATTGTACCGCCAGAGTATACATCTTTCATTCGAAAAGCTTCAGCCTGCCAGTCGTCGGGATCGTCTTGGACAATGCAAAGAGAATCAATCCACAGATAGCGGATACCTAGAAATCTTGCTATAGTGACGGCATCCCGAAACGTTCGCGGAAGATACTCCTCAGGGATTGACTTCTCAAAATGGTGTTTCGTCTGTTTCGTCGTTTTTAGAGGCACATGGCTGCCCCAAGAATGGCTAAGAGTTGCGTATCTGATTGGGAGTGTACCTCTGGTTATGTTGTTACCTGACACGAGACGGACAGAACCTTGTACGCAAACATCCAAGATACGTGTTGGGTATCGCGTTGCTGTTGAGGTACAAGCCTTGTGGCTCTTTTCACAATCTTGAAGCCATGCATTGATGACTGCGCATCTGTCATCAAAATGTGTTTTGTCTTTGTTTACTTTCCCAAGAGTCCAAAAAGCAGGATGTTGATGATCTAGACAACATAATAAGCATCTTTCAACCAGACTCTCCTAACGGTATCAATATTAGATACCTTGTTGGATCGGTAAAGATGAGATCCCGATCGTATCTACATTGTTGTAGAGTAAATTGGTTTCATCGACTGACATGGTCGTGTTCAGAACCGCCCAAGATATCCCATTGGCCTTGTGCACGTTCGCCAGTTGGAGCGTGACTAGACAATTTGGACTTGACGGGGTACTTGACCGGGATAATGCGTCGGCGTAGGTCTTTGACAATGATACCTCCCATATGATGGAACATAAAGGATAAGACTTTGCTGACATTTTAACATGTTGGATCTGGGGATGCCATTCCAGTTCTAGGCCGGCTGAACCGTTGGACTTTAGGATGCATCGAATAACGTCAAGGCATAGAGCGCAGGGTTCCTTAGTTTGCTGCACCATTGTTTAAGAAATCGTGGAAGCGCTTGTAGTTTGACCTAGATCTTGAGGGAGAGGAAGGATTTGGATTTGGGAAAGGTAAAATACCTCAGTTGTGGCTGTGCAGATAAGGCGACTTGGTTGGTTGTCGAGTCAGCCCATGAGGTCCTGGTATCATGGCTAGATCCTATTTGAACTATAGATGAACTTTGTTGATCAGCTCTTGTCGGTCGCTTACAAGCACCAGGTAAGAACAACCTGTTGTTCTCCCAACATTCAACATGCATTCAATAAAGCTAGCCATACATATTCATTCTCTCAAGATATGCGCACACATTTAGGTAAGTCGTAATTACTAGAACAGCTATCATATATTAATCCTACGAGAGATTTCCCTCCAGTTGGGTGAGGCGACTTATTCATTCGGTATTTCTACATATCTTGGCATTACATAGGCCGAAAGAATGTATCCTCGTGATAAATCAAAGAAGCATCACGACTGCTTCTTCTTGATCGACTTCCTCTCGATAGCAATTGAGCCCACAATCGTAAGAACGGCGAGAGTCAACGGGATGTAGAGTGTCTGAACAACGGCAGTCTCATAACCTGATAGCACGACTCTCAACTTGTCTGACCCGATAGATTCTCGCAGTCCTGATAGCCCCATCTCCGTTATCTCCGTGACGTTTGTGCCTGGTGATGCCTCATGTATCTCGTGCGAGAGGCGATCTTGGAATAAAGTTGCTGAGACGCACACCCACACTGCAGCACCCATGCCGGATCCAAAGTTGAGGATGGCACCGCCGGAGGAGAGTTCATCAACTGATAGTACAGCCTGGAGGGCGACTTGTGGACCTTGTATCCCGAGGCCAACTGCAGCACCGAGAAAGGCAAGAAGGCCGACTGCTTTGCCGACATTGTCATCTAGATCGAGTGTGGTGAGTAGACCTGAAGCGATAGGAGTCAAAACGCTCGTGGCAATCATAAATGCTAGGAAAATGTTAGTCATTAATCCGAGCTCAGGTCAAGGGTCACTCACGGTAGTAATATCCAACCGTGCTTGTGCCAACACCAGAAGTGATGAGCGCTATCATGAGCCCGCCAATCATGGGAAGCGCAAGAACGCCTGACTTTGTGGCCGAGTAGCCTCGAACTCCTTGGAAGTAGATGCTCATGTAGTACTCTGTCACTGCCAGTACGCCCTCGCAGCAGGCCGAGAACCACATGCCGGCAAGAATGCTTCTCTGCTTCCAGACTTGAGGTGGAACAATGGCGTTCTCGCCTTGACGGTATTCCAGATAAGCAAAACCGGCGAAAAGAAAAGCACAAAGCACGAAAAGGAGAATGATTCGCCAGTTGTCCCATCCGTACTTGATTCCACCCCATTGAAGTGCCATGAGAATACAGGTGATGGCGGGTACTATCAGTAGTGTCCCCAGGAAACTGATCTTCTTCAACTTCTCCTTCCACGTCAACGATGCATACTGGTTCTCCACAGGATCGTGCACGCCGTAGGCTGTAAGTATGAAGCATATTACCCCAAGTGGAAGATTGATACCAAAACACGCTCTCCACGAGAAACCATCAATCAGGGCACCTCCAATAAGAGGAGCAGAGACTAGGCCGGCACTTTGTACGGCACCCACGACACTGTTTGCGAAGCCCTGTTTGGACAGTGGGAAGCAGTGTCGTAAGAGTTTGAAGATTCCACCGTTAAGTGCCCCTCGACCGAAACCGGTGATTGCACGACCCAAGATAAAGACTGAGGATAATGGTGCAAGTGTCGAGATAAGACATCCAACCTCAAAGATAACAATACCAATGAGGAAGACAGATTTGACGGGGTAGAATCTGTATATCTGACCGAAACTGAGCTTCATTAGCATAAATTGCTTAACTTGGACTGGGTGCAAGAATGCATACAAGAAGACGAATGCGCTCATCGTCATGCCGCTAAAACTCTCGTTAGTATAGCAGTACTCGCAGCTAGGGGGGGGAAACCGTACTAGGCAGCCGAATACCATCCAATATCCTCTATTGTACCAAACTGATCTGTGAGACTGGGGGTCGCGACTGCAACGATTGTGAGATCCTAGTGGGCGATTAATTGATAAGAACATGTTAGAGATATCTCTTTGCGAGGATAGCATAGAGAAACAAAACAAGGGCAATGGGAGTGGCAATGACAAGAGTACGCACCAGGCCACTGAGGAAACAGGCAATGCAGAGCGACAGCATCGTCGACCAGAGTTTAGGTCCAGAGGGGTAAACGATGCTCTCTTGATTGCGAGTGTTGTTATCCTCCTCAATCTCGAGAGGTTCGATCGAATTCCCGGTTCTCGGCAGATCAGGCGCCGAGCGCTGATGAAGAGTCTCAGACGCCATATCTTTGTTCACGATGCTTCACTTGATGTGTTTGACTGTTTTCCCCACCTCGTTCAGTATCGTTGTGACCAGAACCTGTTTTGCTGGGAGGGAGGCACTCTTTTATTTCTTCCGAGTGGCATCATCTCGTCGGTCCGGAAACACGAATTGAGCAACCTGGATGCTGCACAATTTATGGCAAGTGCTTACGATGAGTATTAGGCTAAATAGTAGATGACGTACTCGCGAGTTTGCGGGGTGAATAGCAGTTATGGTGGTGACGCTAATCTGTTGGAATGCGGTCAAACGTCTGACATGCAGGCGTTTAAAGGGTAACCATCATCCGACGACATGTCTACCTTGTGTGACACGCGTATCCCAGTTGTTCATTACCTACTCTTGCGTGTTATTGATGCATAAGACAAGTACGTGGACATTTTCGTCCGAACCAACAGCTTCAGTCACAGGGAGTCTCGTCACCTGATTGGCCATACTGGCAAAACCTGTTTTCATGCCACCTCCTTTACAAAGTAATTTCTTGCTGCTTGTTTCAGACTCAGTATTCTTTCCCAAGGTACGGAGTCTTGTATATTGCATTTCATCATTGATACTATCTTCGTAAACTACAGCATGAAAGATGCAGCCATGGTCCAGGCTT